>PISX010002428.1:18140-161025 GCA_004024625.1 Mellivora capensis | reverse complement strand
AGTAAGTCCAAAAATAAAGAGGGTATATTTGCATAAGGGATACTTCATGAAGAAGTCGAAAGATATTTGCAGAATGAAGATTATAATCTGCTTAAGTAAAGTCAAAATATCATTTGTTATGAATGACCCAGCTATGAAAAAAATTATAATCAGTGTCCTAAAAAAGTTTGAAGTTAAACACATTCTATTTAAAAGTGAGATAAGGACTATTAAAAAATCCTTTACAAACTGTAATGTGCTGGACAAAGTTAAGGAAAAGTGCTGTGCAGCATTAATGTTGCAGATTTAGCAAACCTTGTCCTAAGTTGACAGTATTATATGATCTGATGTTGGAAAACATTTTGAATTTGTGTGATGTTTTAAATCAAATGGAGGGATATATATTTAGTGCATTATGTGATCAAAGTCTGGGAGGAAACCATATATTTTTTTTTTTTTTGAATCAACCTTGTGTTGTAGACATCTAAGGAAAATTTATAACCCAGGACAATCTGTTACCTTGAGCCAATGATATCATAATTGGAACTAGTCTAAATCAGATAGAAATAGATCCTAAAGATGAAGAGTTCATCAAAATTGAGAGACCTCTGCTCCTGACCCAAGACATATATGTTGAGTGTATGTTTTAGTCTAGAAAGTTCCTCTAATGTTAGTATAACAACTTAAAAAGAATTCCATTGCAACCAACATGTGTTTTCTTTCTTTTTTATTTTCTTGCAGGTCAGTTAATAGAAATGTTTAAGAATGTTGAAGAACTGAAGGAAGATCTGAGGAGAACGACAGGCATGTCCAACAGGAGTATCGATAGTCTGCTGGCCGTTCCTATCCCTGATAACAGAGCTGAGGTGGAGTGAAATACATTTGTTCTTAGCAGCCAGATTGTAAAAGTTTAAATCATGTGTAATATTTGTTGAGCATCTACCAGTAAAACACTGCGAAGTTGCTTGCAGATCTGATGCATTTTGCTTGCAAATGATAAAATTAGAGGCTCAATACCTAGTGGGGTTAGAAGAAAAATCCTGAAGTAAGACAAGTTATCACTTTTTTTCCTTTCCTTCTAGTTTCCTTCTTCATTTTCCCTCCTTTGTGCTCTCCTTTTCCTTACTTCTACATGGTTTTCTTAAATAAGTAGTGCCATCAATAATTCTGTAGATGCATGATCACAGTCACGTTTTCTGAGATAAATTGGCACAGCCTGTTATGATGACATCAAAGTCAGATTTCAGTAATCTAATTGGGGGAAAAAGAAAAAGAAAACAGACCATTTACAATTTGTTAAAATGAATACTCAGTTTTGCTTTTTAAAAGTCCCAAGACAAGACATAGTATGTAAAATAGATAGGATCCAGGGAACTTTGGGCAAGTTTGTGGATATAGTGAACATGTTTGGGTGTGAAAATTAATAATGTCATTTCCTCAGGATGATAATAGGGTTTTTCCACTTGAAATGTCTCTTCTTTTATCCCTTTTCCAAGTCCATTGTCTGAAAATGTCATAGAAATTTTCCAAAAGAACTGCAGAGTTTCAGGCCTCATCTGTCCAGAACTTAAGTGTGACAGAGTGTGTCATTTCTAAGCACAGCCCAGCTATTCTCCAATATCGGATAAAGTTTTTTGAAAGCCTTGAAGACTGCCTTAGGGAAATATTTAGGTTTACTTGTGTCCTGTTCATTGGTTCCCTCATACAAAAACTAAAAGTGCTTTGCCTTCCCTTTTTTCCTCTTGCTCTAGCAAATAGTAGTCATTGACCTTTTCCCTTTGATCTCACCTTTTACTCATTTTATCCTAAGATCTAATTTCAGTAATTAAGTGTTTGGCATCTGAAGAGCAGGTTCATTTTAGTAAATAAAAATATATAAACAGGGAGTGTACATTCTTACTGTTTTCAAAAGGAAAGAGAGAAAAGTTTCAACGGTCTTGAATTTCCTAAACATTTCTCTCGATTTCAACTCAATGACAATAGAGACTTCTTAACTTCTCATACACACCTCACTTTTCACACAGCGTCACTGTCTAGGATGGTTGATTGATATTATTACATAATCCTTGGCTTTTTGTTCTTTGTCCTTTATCTCTCAATAGAGATATCTAGAGTTTCTTGTGTAAGATTATAACTTCAAATGATTTTAAAAACAAAATGTAATTTAAATGCACTAAATAAAATTTTAAAGGGAAAATGAGTCATAAATGAATATTATTCCCAGACTTAACTCCAGATCAGTTCATTCTTGGTACCATCACTCACCCAGTTGTTTGGAAGAAATCTCAGAATTGTCACAGATACTTCTTCGTCTCTTTTTCTCCGTCTTGTTTCTTAAGATTTCCAGTGAACTCTGGGCTCTCTAAGTTTTATTGATAGTGATTAGTGCTTTATTTTTGTTTTAAAGATTTATTTATTTATTGGAGAGAGAGAGAGAGATCACACAGTGGGTGAGAGAGAGAAAGAATCTCAAGCAGACTCCCACTGAGCACAGAGCCCAATGTAGGGCTTGATCTCATGAACCTGAGATTGTGATCTGAGCTGAAGCCAAGAGTCAGACACATAATTGACTGAGCCACCCAGGCACCCTGTGATTAGTGCTTTAAATTGGGGGGAAAAATTGACTTGGAGCATTATTTATCATATTTTTAAATAAAGTCTAAGAATAAAGTAAAGCTTTTCTCTTGAGAGAGAGCTCTCAAAAGATTCACACTAAAATATTTTTTTTCCTCCAACTTGCAGATTATTTCTCGTGTGTTCTGGTTGCATTCTTGTGATGCCAATATGACCTATCCCAAAATGGAGGATGTGATGACAGAATTCTGTAGTCTGCCTCTTCCAGAAAGATCCCGGCAGTCTTACCTTATTGGACTCACCCTTCTGCACTACTTGGACATTTACAACTTCACATACAAGGCAAGTTCCTGTTGCTGAAGTACTTTATATTCACAGTTTAGTATAAAAACATTTGATTACATGAGTATGCTCCCTGATACTAATGAATAAGATCCATTTATACAGCTTTTGGAATTACAGCTTTTTGAAAGAGATTTTCTGATTTTAAGGATAATATTATATGATTTCTGAGCAATAATATATCCATGAAGAGTTACATAATTGACATTTGCCCTTCTGACTTTTAGAATCATTTATTTTTGACAGCTTTATTGAGGTATAATTTATATACCACAAAATTCACTTATTCAAAGTGACCAATTCAGTATTCTTTAAGTGAATGTATGGAATTGTGCAACTATTGCCATAATCTAATTTTCAAACATTTTCTTCAACCCCAGAGAAAACCCTGTGTCTATATGCAGGTATTTCTTATTCACCTCTAGCCCATGTGGTCCCTGATCTATTTTCTATCTCCAGAGACTTGCCTTTTTTAGACATTTTATATACTCTAAATCATACAATACATGGTCTTTGTTTGGCTTTTTTTACTCAGTATAATATTTTTTAATTTCATGCATTTTGCAACATGTGTCAGTATTTCCTATCTTTTTATTGCTAAAGATTATTCTAGTTAAAGGATGCACATTTCATTTGTCCTTTCATTTGGATCATTTCCACTTTTCTGGCTATTGTGAATGATGCTGCCATGGGCCTTTACATACAAATCCTGGTGTGGACATAGGTTTTCATTTCACTTGGATAAATACTTAGGAATGTAATTGCTAGGTTGCATGGCAAACTTTAAGTATTTAAAGTAAAGTATTTAAGTATTTAATAAACTTCCACATTTTTTCCCAAAGTAACTATACCTTTTAAGATTCTTGCCAACAGTGTGTATGGGTTCCAGTGCTTCCATATACATCATTTATTTTTATTCTCTTCCTATTAGGTGTTTTTCCCTAGGGAAGATCAAAAGCCAGTAGAAAAGATGATAGAACTCTTCATGAGGCTTAAAGAGATTCTCAATCAGATGGCTTCTGGCACACATCCACTGCTAGATAAAATGACATCCCTGAGACAAATGCATCTGCCCAGAAATGTTCCATTAACACAGGTAGGAAAGTCACCCAGTAATGTGCTTATTGGGAAATTCCTATTGTCACATTAACTCGTATTTGAGATTAGTTATAATAAATTCAGCTACCAATATAGTACAGTGGGAAAAAGCACCTGCAGGAAAACTCTTCTACTCTGGCAAAAATTTTGGCCACTTAAGTCAGTGAAGTTCAGCATTCTGCATTTATATTTGGGATACATGTTTTAAAGGAATTATAGAAGCTATAAGGATACTCTAAGCATTACCAGGTTTTTTCTGTATTGTTCTCAGCAGCATTTATAGCTTTCTGATGTTAATAAGTTGTGGATTTTTATCTCATAGGCAATGTACAGAAGCAAGCGGATGAACACACCCCAAGGATCATTTAGCACCATCTCCCAAGCATTGTGTTCCCAAGGGATTACCACTGAATATTTAACTGCCTTGCTGCCCTCTTCTCAAAGGCAAAAAGGCAACCACACCAAGGACTTTTTGACTTATAAATTAAGCAAAGAACAGATTGCTTCCAAATATGGAATTCCCACACATACCAGTGAGTAAACGTCAAAATCAGCTTAGTAACATCATCTCCTGGCAACACTGTCTGCTGTAGCTTAGCCTTTTATGATTAGTGAAGTATCAGTTTTCCCCAACACTACTACACACTTCCCCCACATCAAACATGTTTGCGTATTAACCGAGTCACGTTTTTCGGCAAGCGTAAAAGGTGCGCCTCTCCATCTTACTAAGGGGAAATGAGGCACAAACGGACTAACTAGCCACGGTCACCCAACCTGAAGGTATTCGAGCTGAGAGCTGAACTTGGTGGTCTGCTCCAAAGTCTAGCCTCTTAACCACAATATTCAGAATTTGTCAGCCACAACTTCACCATCGTTGCCAGTACATAATACGAAACATGCTTTAAATCTGCTTAGAGGGACACTTGGGTGGCTCAGTTGATTAAGCCGCTGCCTTTGGCTCAGGTCATGATCCTAGGGTCCTGGGATCGAGTCCCACATCGGGCTCCTTGCTCAATGGGGAGCCTGCTTCTCTCTCTGCCTCTGCCTGCCGCTCTGCCTGCTTGTGTTCTCCCTCTGTCTCTCTGACAAATAAATAAATAAATAAAATCTTTTTTAAAAAATTAAAAAATAAATCTGCTTAGATCAGTATTTTTCTTAACTTTCAAGAATTACAAAGTTGTATCACACATGGAAAAGTTCTGAATGCAGCAGAACTATAAAGGTTTCATGGCACATCAACCCCACAATGCTTGGGATGGAAAATTCCATCAACTGGTCTCTTCCATATAACATACAGATTTTTTTTTTTTTTTAAGATTTTATTTATTTATTTTGTGTGAGAGAGAGATTGAGAAAACAAGTGGGAGGAGGGGCAGAGGGAGAAGTAAACTCCCTGCAGAGCAGGGAGCTAGATGACATGGGTCTCCATCCCAGGACCCCGGGATCATGACTTGAGCCAAAGGCAGTTGCTTAACCAACTGAGCCACCCTGGCGCCCACGTATGGATGTTTAATATAGCAATTGGATTGACAGATTTATTCATCTTTTTACTCATTCAACATGCATGGACCAACTCTTATGTATCTGGTACTAGTATCCTAGTAGCAGATTTTTGAATATTTTCTTAAATTAAGCCCTGGTGAGGTGATCTGTTGGAAGATATTCTGAAATGTGATTTTCAACCTTTTTAACTCCTCTTGGCAAAGTGCCATCCCTTATTGTAGGCTTGTTTTCTGGGTTAAATTTTCAAACCTAAAAAAAAAAATAGTTGTTACTACACTTCCTTACTTTGATACCAGAGGCCTCCCAACTGTTAATAAAAAGGGAAGTATAAGGCATGTATCTTTGGGTGTGATAACAATAATCTGTGTCAATTTACAATAAGGAAATAGATTTTAGGTACACATACTAAATGGTTTTATTCACTTTTTCCTTCTAGCACCATTTTGCTTCTCCCTTTATAAAGACATCATTAATATGCCTGCTGGACCTGTGATTTGGGCTTTCTTGAAACCTATGTTGTTGGGAAAAATTTTGTATGCACCATATACCCCTGTCACAAAGGCAATAATGGAAAAGGTTTGACCATTATAATTCAAAGTTTCTGTTTAGAGTACTAAGATGATTTTTAAAGTAATCAACTTCCAAATTTACTATAGCTGACTCAGCTTTCTTTATATCTTACCTATTATTACCCTTAGCTTTCTGAAACTCTTAATTCTCAAACTCTGCCCTGTATATGTGTAAATGATGTAGATTGGTTGGTAGCCCTTTGAAGAGGCATGAACCATGCTGCCCCTTGAGAATGAGGTTAGTTGAAGCAAGACCTCAGATTTTTCAGCATATCTCCAATGGCAGAAGATTTTTCTACAACTGGTGTCTAATTTTCGGAGTGTGTAAAAATAATTGTACTAGTAGAAATAATATTAGAGCATTTTATAACTAGTTTGAACAAAACAATCTCTAGATTATAAATTATTGACTTCATATCAGGTTGTACAATTCAACTTGTTATGTTTACATAAGAGATAGATGTTAAAAAGAGATTATTAATAGTAACTACTTACCATCTACCTAACTGAACCATAATTACATTTCTCTCCAACTTTTAAAGTTAGCTTTAATGACTTTAATTATAAACCTACTTTTAAAATGATAGAGTGAAAGTAAAAAAAAAGAAGAAGTCTCTGCTTTACCATTACTTGGTCATTAGACCATAATCTAGGTGAATATAACATTATTTTAGGTCTATATAAAAATGGACATGAGTTCATTGCTGGTTTCTGTTGTTTGTATTTTAATATCTTATTTGCTTTATTGGCTATACTTCTTTATAATTTTGGCATAAATGAAGTCATTACCTGCTTATTTCCTGAGTTCAGCCATTTTTTTGTCTTTCCTCTTTGTTTGGTTCTCTTTTCTTCTTCTCTTGATCTTACTCTTTCTTTTATGTAACTAATAACTTTTAGCATTCAAAGATGTATTTTTCTGTAATTTATGCACATTTCTCTAACTCTTTATAGGTTATTATGCTATACATATATTCATATGCAGTTTTTTGTCATTTTTGCATAATTAAATGAGGTTACATTATAATGTTTTTCTACATATTGCTTTACTCACACAATAATACCTTGTGGCAATTCTTCCAACTCAACTGGTATAGTTTAATTCATTCTTTTTGAAAATTGCAGACTTTTTCATACCATAGAATTTACTGACCCAGTCCTCAATTGGTGGGCATTCATTTTGTTTCCAGTGTTTCCTTTTTATTTTTGTGCTAATGTAAATAATGTGACAACAAATACTCTCATGCATATTATTTATACGGTGGTATTTTATTGCAGTGAGATGATTGTTCAGGATTGAGGGATCGAGAAATAATGTATTTTATTTAATGACTGTTGTCAGATTGCTTTCCAAATGAGGGTATAACACACCCATTTCCACCAGCAGTTTGTGGAAGCATGCTTCTCATATCCTTGAACTCGGGTGTTTCTATAGTAGTAAAGTTAAGTGTATCATTGGAAAAAAATGAATAACTTCTGGGAACTCTAGAAAGTATGACTTCATTTTGACTGTAAATTCATTGTGGACAGTGAAGCAAACCCTACATTTTCCAGAATTTTTAAAAGTGATCTTGACCCGATGAAAAGCTGCCATTTAAAAACTTCTGACCATGTGGGAAATTTCTGACACTATTTTTTTTTTTAACTAGCTCCACCTTTTAGAAGTGTTTCTTAAAGCTATATAACAAAACAACTTTAAGATAGCTTCTGCTATATAGAAAAAATAATAGTGGACCAGATCTATTTTTTGTTTCTTTGTCTTTTAGTCTAATAAAACTCTGAGGGAACTGGCAGAACTAAGGGAAAAGTCTCAAGAGTGGATGGATAACTCACCTCTTTTCATGAATTCTTTCCACCTGTTAAACCAGACGATTCCCGTGCTTCAGGTAGGAGACTCTGCTCTTCCTCTTCCGTCGGAGTTACAATTCTTTGAGATTTTAATCACCTTCATCACGGGAATGGGCAGATAGTAACTCAGAATCCATATTCAATAGATTAAATTGCCTTTCCTCCAGAGAGAAAGTCCGAGGCAACAGACCTGTTGCTCCCATTCAGAATCTTCCTCCTCTCCCGTGGTCTGTCCTCTCTCCGTAGTTCACAGATAGCCTTTTTACAGGTTGAACCTGAGGCACAAATGGTGACATAGATCTTGTTTTCAAAAAATAAAATGCAGTAAAAACTACTTTAAATACCCTTATTTTATTTGTTCCTCCACTTTAAATTATTTTTTGCTATCTTGACAGAACCAGAGTTCCTAAAATATTAATATTCTGGAGAAAAACATTAAATTCAGGGAGTTCTTTGGTTGAAACATAAGACACTGTAGGTTAAAGATTTGACAATCCAACCCAAATACAATGTACACTAGTTAAAACATATAATTGGCAATTCTTGCAAAAGATGCAGAGTTTTCTGAAGATGATGAAAATAATGTGGAGAAATGGTCCAGTCACAAATAGAGCTGTTAACAAGTAACAATGGAGGAGGACAGTCAAACCAGTTACCAGCTAGAGAAGAGAAAACTGAAAGGAAGGCAGGCGACATAGGAACTTCAAGAGAGGATGGCTTGCATGTCAAAGTATTGAGAGAGACCCAAGGAAAATTGATGGAGAGCTAAAATATATTTGCCTCCCTCCCCACAAAGGCCTTTTTATAATCATATTCAAGAAGCTAAACATAGAATAAAGGATTTGTAGCACAGAACTTTGTCAGAAAAGTTACGCCCAAAAGATACTATGTTCGGTCTTTGTTTTGACTAACAATTTGTGGATAGTTACAATTATAATCTGGCTTTTGTTATATACAACATATGAATTATAAAAAATACATATCTGAAACAAATATTTAATAATTAATATAAAAAAGTAAACTTTCATCAAACATCTTTCCCATAATTTACTGTTAAATTTGGCTCTAATTTTAAGTATGTTCATTTTAAGTGGCTTTTTTTGGGTATGAATCTGTAACAAAGACAGTAACAAAGTAGCACTTTACTGACATATGTATTTCCTAAATGGAAGATTGCTCCTTTTTTCCTAATCTTTTTTTTCTGTGGAACAGAAAAAACAAAACAAAACAAAACCTACGTACATGATTTTATTAAGGAAGGCTTTGTTGCCTAAAGCAGTGAGTGAACGAAGGACACTAATAGTTCCTAATAGTTCCAAAGTGCAGTAATTTGCTGTGGAGAACCTCTGTGATCATGTCCATAAAAGGGCTGTCATCTATTGAAAGCAATTTTATTCTGTTCTAGACCAAAATCAATCATTATTCTCAGCTATTGAGGTCAAACTTATTTCTACAAATGTACACAGAACTAGAAATTTAAAGCTTTTAGCATCACACCTGGTTTTGCCACTGTGAACCGCTAGGCAAAAGATGTAAGACATTCGATCTACAGTTTATGAAATCTCTAAAATGAGTATCTTGATAGCCATTGCACAGACTTGTGAGGGTCATATGTGTAGAAGCATGTAAAAATAGTATCACGTGTCCTAGGACTGATTGCAAAAGGAGCGGTGGGAGTTTGGCCATACGGCTGGGTGGATCATCTCTGAATTGGAACTAACACAGTGCTTTGTTTATTACTGATGCTCTGATTCAGTTTTTCCATTGGCACACAAATTACTTCCTGGTAAATAGTGAGACTTTAAAGAACTTGGGTTGGTGTGATATGAGCTGTGTCATAGCCATTGGTCTACATGCTGCCAACTACTCTTAGACCTCAAAGCACCTATGGATTTAGTGATTAATTCTATTGTATATATGCTGTTAATACATATTATTCTTAATCATGTATCTCCATGAAAACAAAACTGAAGATCTTGGTAGGAAGGAGAGAATAATAAAAGGTACTGACTTGTCCTCTAAAGGCAAAACCAACTTAAGTGTGACTCACACAAAAACTAGCCCATGAATTAACACATAAGATAAACATTTTTTTTAATCAGGTTGAATTCTCTGCCTCCAGATTTCTCCTTGGACTTTACTAATTTTGTGTCCTTAGGAGACCTCAAGGTGTTATGGAAAACTGCAAGAAAATTAAGGTAAACTGTATTAGACAGTGCCTAGTACCCAATAACACCTCAGTGTTACCTAGTTGTACTTCTACAGTGGTAGAAGCTATGTCTCCTAATTTGGAAGATAGCTATGACAGTCTTCATATGTCAAAGCATTTGTGCTTTTTAAAAAATTTTCAGTCTTTCCATGGATATAGCGTAATTTAAAGTTTTATCATCAGTTCATTTTTCTATGTTCACATAATTGTGCTTTTTACAATATAAAATGATATTATAGCGATTTACATTTGACTTTTCTGATGAGTTATTCATCCCTGCTTTACAGAAACGTAGCATGAAACTGGAAAGAGCTGAGTGCTTGCTGAGAGCCCCTAGCTGGGAAGTAGCAGAAGCAGGATGCCATTCAGCTGTGATACGAAATCCCATGTAGATATCACAGTTTTTAAAAGTTGTTTTAGTTTGTTTCAGTTGAGCAAAATTCAACTGTGAAATTCAACCACTACAATTGTGTACAGCATATATCAAAAACAGATGATGTAGTAGCCATGGGTAAACTGACTGTTATGTTGAATATCATTTCTTACTGTTGATCATTAAAGTCAGATCTGGTACTTCAAATTGGTTAAAAAGAAAGTCTTAGGATCCTGTATTTGAGAAACGATGTTCAAAATATTTAAATAAAATAGCTCTACTTTTTAAAACTTAAAAAAAATAATAAAGTCTGATCTGGCTACTTTAGCCTGCTGACCAATTTGTGTGTATAGATAAGAAAAACCCAGCCTTTCTAGTTGTTAGCAGCCATGTACCTTCTCTTTCATTCTCAAGGATTTGTATGCGAGCACCACAAGGTGATGCATTGATAATGCCAAGTGGTGATTACTCACTCACTGCAGGTATTATTAGAGAGACAATGATGAGACATCTTTTCTTCTTGTATTGAAACTGAGTCCGTGTTATTATTCATTAGAATACTCTAAGGAACCCCTTTGTGCAAGTTTTTGTGAAATTCTCCGTGGGACTCGATGCTGTTGAACTATTAAAACAGATAGATGAACTCGGTAAGTACAGATTCACAAAACTTTTCTTCACTAGTCATGTCAGAAATGTGAAAGCCGTGGTTGCTTTTGAAAACTTTTTGTTTTCTTCTGTATTTGATTTTTAGCTAGTTATTCTAAGTAGAATCCTGGATATATCTATCCATCTTTTCCCCAGATAGTTGTACAATTGCAAGTGGTAACAACTATTTGGATACTCAGTATCTGCAGTTAGTTTCAACAATTATATACTTCATGTAAACGCAGCCTTTCCTACAATCATTGGTAGGTTGGTAGGTTGCTAGAAATAAGAGGACGCTTTTTGTTTTGTTTTGTTCTGTTTTGATAACTTGATGAAAAGCAGGTCCTTAAGGACAAAGGAAGATGAATCAGTTTATGTCTGGCTGTATTTAACATTTTATCTCCACTGGCCTCTATATCACTTTGACTAACCCAGAATGTACCTGGAGGAAGTTATGCAGTTAGCAAAAGCAAAACAAAGCAATGAAGAGACTCAAAGGAAAATAAACGTAAATCAGTATTCAAGGTTGGGTCCTCTTCTCACTGTCATTTAAAAGGAACAGGCAAAGAGGATCAAAGGAAGCTGTCTGAACTTACGCATTCCCTCTGCCACATCCCCACCTTCAACCTAAGGGATGCAAGACATCTAATTCAGTCTGTGTCTGATTCACTGTTGCTATGCAACCACAGGTATGAGGAAGGGATTGAAAACATCTGAATTTGGCTGCAGTAGAGCAAGTGCCCCTCCGCCTTCCTGGTGCTACTGGGACATAAGTGACATACGTTATAAACCAGTCGGGAAGCATTTTGCTTACATTTGTCTTGTATATAGTTGTGTGCCCTGTATGATAGTTGACTGAATTTGATTAAAGAAAGACTTAGTGTATTTATTCTCTAAAAGTATCATTTGGGTAAGAAACCATTTGATCAAAATATGAGAAAGAGACTACAAAGTTCTTATATAAGTTTTATCTTCCTAACTTTAAAATAGGAGGGGAGTTCTAGAATTTAAAATTAGACTAAAATGAATGTAAGAGTGAGAGTTGATGTTCATATCATGGTCTATATAACTTAATATCTAAGAGTTTATGTAGTTTGAACTGAGGGAGCACTGACCCTCATAGCTCTTCTTTGATCTTCTCTAGCCACATGTCTAAGGAATCCTTGGTGTTGTGTTGATTTCCAGTGGCCGCTGGAGGCCACTGTTCAACCACAGTTTTACCCCTCCCCCACCAATGTCTATATCAAACAAACCATTTCACTTTAAATTCTACTGAGAAATGCATTTAATAAGTTGCCCTCTGTGAGAAATTAAGTCTTACATTGGACTGTGGAAGAGTCATGTTTGGGTTTTGTGAGGAAGGATTTATGATACAACATTCTTGGTATTCATGACAATCGAGTCAGTGAAAATTTAATTGGCCAAGTGATTTATTAACGTGCAATTTCATATTTACCCTTTGTCTCGGTTGATTTCCTCATAAGGAATCATGAAATTGAAGAGCAATTAAATCCTCTTTCTTCCAGAGTAATTACCTGAAATAAAATCTTGATCATTTTGTCTAGATTAATACAGATATCAATAGAGAGAACTCACATGAGGTTTTAAATCAAATAGTTTTAGAAAGTTGTTCACTATGTGGCATAGATTCTCACAGTCTCCTAGGAAATGATTCTGTAGCACAACTTATTGAATAATACAGTTTATTTGTTCTACACACTCTACATAGATTTTCCTTTATTACATTCACATTCCCTGAACAAAGTAAGTGTGTCCGTTTATTGGAAACTTTCATCTCTAGTTTTCTTCCTGACTAAATGTAGATGTATTTTTAAAATTATTTACCTTTAGTCACTGGTTAAGTAAATTGGAGTGGAATATATTTTTAAGTCGGCTTGTATCACTCTTTGAACTTGGGTCTACTTTTATTGGTACCAACTCAATGTTTTCTTCAGTGAATATTTGTACACCTGGACACATTTTTCCAGGTGTTACTAGATATTTTTATTACCAGATATTTTAGAGTAGATTCTAGTAAATTCTACAGCTTCCTATTACTTATAATCTAGTATAATGGCAGGTACTGACCAAAAAGCCAGTATTTTGTCTCATTACTACTAGAAACATTACAGTACAACATTATAATATATGTTTTGTCTGTTTTGCTTTGCTTTGCTTTTTTAGATATTCTAAGGCTAAAATTAGAAAACAGCATTGACATCATTGATCATCTCAACACGCTATCTTCCCTGACAGTAAATATTTCCTCCTGTGTATTATATGACCGTATTCAGGCAGCAAAAAGCATAGATGAAATGGAAAGAGAGGCCAAAAGGCTTTACAAAAGCAATGAACTCTTTGGAAGTAAGTGTTATTCTACTAGAGTTTGAGTTTCTCTTTGTAGTAAAATTGGCCAAATTCTTCCCTCACCCCTTTCATCGAGAACTCAGGAAAGTAGTCTGAAGGGGGGGAGTGGAGGGCCACTGTCCCCTCTGATGTCCTTAGAAATGAAAACCTTTCATGTAGTCAACCCACTATATTGTCTGACGAGACTTCCACGAATGTGTGATTTTGTTGGCATGGTTAAAATGAAGACTGAAATGGATTACATAGTTACAGGGTGAAGTTGAGTCCATAATCAGTCAAGATTATTCATTTTATTGTGTTTTTTTTTTAATTTTACTAAGTGGCTTAGAGTGATACATTTAATCTGGCCACTTAGTTTGTAATTATATTCTCAAACTCCTGCTTTGAATCTCTGAAGTTGTCACTTCCAATTAGCCATCTTTTCTGTAAATTAGGAGCCTGAACTTCCTGTCACATTACAAACTCAATTGCCTGTTTGGCTGTCCCCTAAGTGTACCCCGGAAACAATGAATAATGTCAACCATAAAATAACCTTTCTGCTGTTGTTGCCTTTTTATTTTTAGGTGTTATTTTTAAACTTCCTTCTAACAGAAGCCGGCACAGAGGCTATGACTCTGAAAATGTCTCTCTTCCTCCTGTCATAAAATATACCATCCGCATGAGTCTCAAGACTGCACAGACCACAAGAAGCATAAGGACCAAGATTTGGGCCCCAGGGCCACACAATTCTCCATCACATAACCAGATCTATGGCAGGGCCTTTGTTTATTTACAGGATAGTATTGAGAGAGCAATCATTGAATTGCAGACTGGAAGAAACTCCCAGGAAGTAGCAGTCCAGGTTCAGGCGATTCCGTACCCCTGCTACATGAAAGACAAGTAAGTCTGGGTGGCTGGAGCGCCTTTTAACAGCCAGCCAGTTTTTCGAGACCTCATTTCTGCATACTCACTCACATGGATCAAGTGAAAGAGATCTCTTCCATAAAATTTTTGTCTAATGCTTGTTTCCAGGAAAGGGTTCACACCACATGCACAGCTCCACGACTGCGGCTCACTGTTACCAGAATGATGGTCAAGTCCATACCAAATGATTTAGGTTTCCTTAATCATAACCGTTAGCTTTCCATGGACTCTGGTCCTTGAATCAGAAGAATTGGACTCCAGACCTCAGTGTAGGGCTGCATAATTTGGATGCTACCCACTTTCTACTGGTCTTCCCTTTCTCTAAACAAGACAATCTTAACATCTCTTCCAACTCTCAAATTTTATTAAAAATCCACAAGTGCATGGCCAGTCTTAAGGAAGAATTCTGATAAAACACATCATTGATCTCTAAGATAAATATTATGCTATCTGAAACTATGTTTTGCAGTACCAGTCCACTTGCTAGGAATCTTCATCTAAAATAGTTTGCTGGGGCACCTGGGTGGCTCAGTCAGTGAAGTGTCTGCCTTCTGCCCAGGTCATGATCCCAGGGTTCTGGGATCGAGCCCCGCCTCAGGCTCCCTGTTCAGCAGGTAGAACTGCTTCGCCCTCAGCCTCTCCCCCTGCTCTTGCTTTTTCTCTCTCTCTCTCTACTAAATAAATAAAAATAAAAATTAATAAAGTGTTTGCTAAATGGACAAAAAACACAGAGACCATGTTTTAGATAACTGAATTTGAATGGTCAAGTGATCTGCCAGTCGAACAGCAGTGACTGGCTCCCCCACTCTGACCACTATCAGTCTGTCTAAAAGTTGGAGGCTGAATATATTGCTTTAAAGAAATTGCACTTGTTATCTAGCCCAATTACTGCAATTTATATACAAGTCAGATGGTTCTGGACTTTTTTTTTTTTTCATTTTTCTTTCTATTGATGTATCTATCTCGTTTGGGTGCTTCAAGAGCTGTAGATGAAATGAGGTCACGTAACCCTCTGTGTGGCGGTGATATGGAGAGACGGATGAGGATTCCATCGTGGGTTGTCAAGGTTAGCTGCTCATTGTGGAGGCCAGTCAGTTCCTTGCAGCCTGAACTGTATGTGAACTGCAGCAGCCTGTGTGAATAGTAAAGACCTGTGGGTTCAATTAAAAGAAAATTCTCATCTATTTTCCTGCTCATCTTTTTCCCCTTGCAAATTTTGGCACCTAGGATGGTGGGTTCCTGGATTTTCTTTTTTAAGAAGAAAAGTAACTGTACTCTGCCTTCTTCATGGGAGAGTTTGATCATAGTATCTCCCACATACATGTAAATTCTTTATTGCATACAGAGTGCTCCCACATACACTATTTCCTTTGTTCTGCCCAACAACCTAAGTAAGGTTAGCAGGAGCAGGTATCTTTTTTTAAAAGATTTTATTTGTTTATTTGACAGACAGAGATCACAAGAAGGCAGAGAGGCAGGTGGGTGGGGGGGCGGGGGTACAGGTTCCCTGCTGAGAAGAGAGCCTGATGTGGGGCTCAATCCCAGGACCCTGAAATCATGACCTGAGCCAAAGGCAGAGGCTTATTAACCCACTGAGCCACTCAGGTGCCCCGGGAGAAGGTATCATTAACCATATTTTCTTGATGAAAACAACTGAAATCCAAAAGGGTTAAGTGAAGTGTCCAAAGTTGTATAGCCCAATACCTTACTGGTCCTCCAATTAGGAGACCAGCATTTTCTCCTTATATTAAACGAAACCTAAAACAAACCAATCTTAAAATACACAGTCACTTGGAAGAAACATTACAGGGGATACATTATTAATGAATGAGGGCTGTTGCCTAATTCTAGGGCCAGAAACACTATTAGGGCTGGACCTGAACCAAGAGAAAATTAATTCAACAAATATTGTTTAAGTGCCTACCCCATGCCAGACAGTTTCCCAGGATCCAAAAAAATTGGACATGGCCCCAACCCTCACTCTCCTACCACCAAACAAACAAACAAACAAACAAATAATCCTCATGTCTTTGATGGTGATACACTTCTGATGCTAAAGTTACAATGAATGATGATGATGTCATGTTCCATTAATATTTGCATGTTTCATGAGGAACTTGAAGGTAGTTCCTTAGCCTTACAGATTAAAAAGGAAATGGCCTCAGTACCATTCTCCAAGTGAAAATGTCAGTGGAGCCTACTATGGAAAATAGGTCAATTTAGAGTTCCTCTCATTGAACTCCTTTGCCTTACCTCATAGAAAGGTGTAGTGTCAGAACTGAGAGTCTCAAACTATGGTCCCTGGACCAACAACATAAACATATAGAATTCTATATATTCTATAGAATAGAATTTGCATTTTAAATTTGTATTTAAAATGTAAATTCTATATCCCACTCCAGATTTAATAAATCAGAAGCTTATGGGCGAGGCCCAGAAATTTGTGGTTTAGTAAGCCCTTTATGTGATCATGATGATGGTTAATTTTGAGAAACATTGCATTGGAACTGTCTGGTATCATGGGCAGACCACTCAGGAATATATTTGGAGCCTGATGAAGCCTTCTACTGACTGCCTAGTTTAGCACATGATCAGAAAAGACATTGCTGTACTGTGTATGAAACATCTCCTGGAGCATTATTTTGAGGAATCCCAGTTCTTTGTTTGCATTTTAAATTGAATGCTTTGAGTTTTATTTTATTTCATTTTGGAAAATTTAGTTTAATAATAACTATGAGCTTCTAAAGAGTAGATAAATACAGTAATTTGGGATGATATAGCTTTTAGCTAGATAAACCAATCATCATCTAATTTTATATCTGCCTTTTAGATAAGAATTTCATTTAGACAGAACAGTTTTGAGCTTTGCAATTATATCTATGTAATAATTATTTTCCTAGACAGGACATACTCAAACACACTCTAAACAATATGGTAATTTTATCTAACAATCCAGAGCTGTTTTTCACTTTTGCAACATTACAGCAAGAAAATCATGGGCGTACTGTTAAGTCAGCCTCACACTTCATGAATAAAGGAGCAATATCAGTGACTATTCTCAATTTCAAAACAGAAGTATAATTTCGCTCCAAGAGGGGATGTGTTCTTTATATATTACAACCTGTATAGATGATACTCATTTGGGTCGCTGAATTTTTGTTTTTATGTTTTTGTGTTTTTTACAGCTTCCTAACCAGTGTCTCTTATTCTCTTCCAATTGTGCTCATGGTTGCCTGGGTTGTGTTTATAGCTGCATTTGTAAAAAAGCTTGTTTATGAGAAAGATCTCCGGCTTCATGAGGTATGTCGAGAGTCTCTTCTTATTATGAGTAAGATCTGTTTGTGTAATAATCAGTATGATTTTCATCATGCCTATACAAACTCAGAAAGCCTGACCCGTTCCTCATGAATTTAAAAAGAAAAATACTTTATGAATCACAAAGGCAGCTGATATGGCAATATTTTGTTTTCTCACAAAGTTACATAGAAGTCATTTTGTAAGTGCCTCTAGATAGCGAAATATAAATAATTCTGAATAAAATCTGAGTACAATTTATGATCCTAGCAGTAATTTTGTCCAAGAAGTTCCTATAGGACTCAGGATCTAACGCAGTAAGTTTAAACAATAGCAGTAATAACTAGTAAGGCAGGAAGTCTTTTGGCATGGTCACTAAATGAGTGTAAATGAAAATAGATATAGATGTATGGACGTAGACACAGACATAGTCATAGACAGACAGATGGCTTATTTCAGCTCTCAAGAAGCAAATTCTCTTTCCAGTGTCCCTTGTCGTCTTCGATTATCTTCTCCTCTATCTTCCACTGACTCATAATTTACAGTGACTAAGAATTTCATGTTACGCTCCTGACTAGGTTAATAACGTAATGACGAAAGACAGGACCTGGGATGTAACGCGTGATCTCTGCTGGAGCATGTTCCTCACCATTATCTCCAAATCCCAAATATCTTACTTCTTTTTAGAATTCATGAGACAGCGTTGGGTGATTTGTGGATGGGATTGGAGTAAGAACTATGTTATCTGCCCATCCTGTAATGAGTTGGTTCTTACACTCACTCATGGAGCGAAAAGAAAGCAGAAACACTTCAAAACTGGGCCACAGGCATTATTGATTGCAAGGCCTGGTTGACAGTCTGACATAATGAGGTCAGAGTAACCTGTTAGCCCACTCGCGCCTTCCAGACTGACGTTGCCCATGCTTCCAGGCAATTGATTCTTTCTCCTCACGAGGTACAAATCACTGCTTCATGTTTCTGTGAGCTCAGCAGCAGGGTGGCCTAGAGTTCGAACCTCTCCTTCTTACCTTTTCTATTGGAATTCTGGTTGAGCCTCACAGCTGCACTTTTACATTTCAGTTATAATTTGGTAAACCCTTCATCGACTGGCTTGAGCTCTGCTGTATTCAAGCCTGTGTGCAATGCTTTCTTCATTCCAGTTTAGAAACTTGGATCCATGCCCTAAACCAGAATTTTGGTTGCAAGCGCCTGCCTTATATTTCTCTTTCAGGTTCCTGGTACTCAGAAGTAAATCTTCAGAGATTAAAGGGAAACTTCAAAGTTGAAAACTGTGGTAGAAACTGAGTTCTTTTCTACTTCAAAATAAATATCTACCTTAAAAATAGTATTTGTGGTAGAAACACACAGTAAATACAAGTATTCTATTGTGTATATATTATACATACTCTGTATTTTGTCTTTGAAGATGATGCTATTTGAGTGCATCTGTGGATGCTACAAAAAAAAAAAAATCAAAGCATAGTGAAGTGTTCTTTCTTAACTGAAGACACAGAAGATGTACTTTTAATGATGAACCAGTTTCTGTTTGGTAGCTTTGTGTCTTCATTTTGCATGAACCTACTTTCAGAATTTAACTACCTCATTTGGGGGTCAAAGTTGTACAGTGGAAGATCGCTGAGCTTGTAATCAGAGAATCAGGCTTTGAGTCTCCCAGTTCACTTGGGCTCAGTCTGTTAAACTTTCTAAGTCTTACCATCTAGACTTAACTCAGCAATACATTTCCAGAAGGTGGCTCTCTAACTGCCACAACAAGAAAGGCATTCAATCATCCCATATTTTATCAGTTCTAAGGTCAAGATTTTTTTTTCCTTGCCTCTTAAAGCATCTGAAATCGGGATGCATTTGATAAGGCATCATCATTTATTTGGTGGTGATTTTTCTTTCTTGCTCCCGTGTCAAATAATGGCATGTCTTAAAATCAGCAGCATCCTAAATTCAAAGGAGTGCAGCCTATTTGTGAGATGAATTGATGGAACCGGGGGTGGAATGAGTGGAATATTCTCAATGCCTCCTGCTCAGACTTCCTGTACTGCCCGTGGTTCTCATCTTACCTCCTCCTTTTTAGAAGTGAAAGAGCTAAGCCCAGTAAGTGAGAGGTGACTTGCTGGAAACTGCAGAGCTAGTTAGTGGTAAATCTGGTTCTGGAACTCAAATGTCTTGACTTTCAATCAGTCCTTTTCCACAGCATATCTCCTTTCTCTCTCACAATCTTATTTTGGTAGCATAGACCCTTACAGACTTTTAAAGATGATAATGGAAAATCTCTTAGGTTACCAGAGACTCAAAATCACTTTTTAATATCATCATTTTTATATTCACTAAGTTCTGAGGCTTTTAATTCCTTACATCCTTCTCATTCTGATTAAATAAAAAAGGTTAAAAAAAAAGAAGAAAAACCTTTTTCTTTCTGTAATTGTTCTTAAATCTGGGCAAGAAAACCAAGTTAGTTGCTCTTTCAATGAAGCCATTAATCCTTGACCTTGTTATAGTATGACTCCAGTGAATTCCTTTAACTTGTTAAAGGAATTAGCACAAATATTAATGCCAATAAGTTTGTCGATTAAATTAAGCCTGTAGTTTAAAAAAAAAAAAGAAACTATTTTGAAATGGCTTTCAGTTGGGTTTTGTTCTGTGTTCTTGCTTTTGACAATTAAAATATCAAAGCTATACAAAAACTGATTTACAACACAAACAAAAAATACCTTTTCACTTTATTTTCTTGATTTATGAGTTAGCTTCTAATATAAGTCATTTGTGGGGATTTTAGTGCTTATATTCAGCTGGAGACAAAATTTGGAGTTGTTCTTTCTCAGTTCAGATAGTCTAAAATATCTGTAGTCCAGAGAGATGTTACCAAGAATTATGTAAGGGATTTTAGTCCTCAGGTGCTCCACATTAGTGCTCATGCCTTCTTAATAGACACTATCCATCATGCCAGTGGCAATTTGGAATATTTCAGGCAGTGATCATACCATCCTTTATAACTTACTAAAAAACAATAATATAAATATCTAGTGTTAGGAAAAAATTTTTTTAATTAAGGTAGAAAATGGTATTATTCCTTATAAATTAGAGCTTGACATATATGAATATCTGTGATTTCTTTTCCTGAAAGCACTAATGTTAATCCCTGTGCATAAGCTTCTCTTGAATGTGACAGCACATTTATCCCAAATCTCTCAGAATCTCTTCTCATTATTTTCTGCCATAAACTGGAGCAAACTCTGGCCACTGTGTAGAGGGGTTTTCTTTGAGCAACAGGTTATCAGATATTGATGAATTACTGCAGGCAGGTTTGGGAGGCTGGAGACAAGTGATTCTTTGATTGCAGACCTGGCACTTGACGTATGTCACTCTGAGGAGCATCTAACGACATCCAGAAACCATAGCCAGACGTTCTCTGTGGGCCATCTTCCATCAGCAAGTTTGGTCTTATTTATTATAACGAAGTTGGCAGTGAATCTGGATAATTTATGGCTGACTTACATGCTCTCATTGCTCTTTCTTTTTATGAATAACAGCTGTTCTCCTCATGGCATAAAATCCTGAAGTTTCACACTCAGGTTTCATGCTAGAATGTTAAATAGTGAACACTTTTGGGAGCACCTCAGTCCATTTCAGTAAGAAGCAATGATCATTCTCCAACTTTTACCAACTCTCGGGAATAGGAATCTGATCTTGAGTCTTGAAAACTTCAAAATTACAGTGATAAACACCTTTAGTCTGGTCTTCAGGTTTGCCAGATTATCTTTTAATAAGGCTATGAATGGAGAGTTTTCTAAACATCTAAGTGTTTTATATTACAGCTATCAATTGCTGGGGAAGGCGAACATGTTTGTACGCACCAAGTCAGCTTTATTTCATGTCCTTGATAGTGTCCTAGATATTTCATACCACCTTGTGAAATATATTGACATTATCTCCTACTGACACACACTGCTATTGGAGAGAAGATATTTTTTTGCATAAGGCACATGAAATTAGGTTGTGAATATTAGCTTTGGAGTAGTCTTGGAGGTCTCCTAACTTCCCAGTTAATTATAAACTCAGTTAAATCTCAAACAGGAAAGGCAAATAAGAAGAGTTAACGTATCATGATCATATTTGAACAGGCAAGTGTCTCTGAAATGCAGTCATCAAACATGACACAGTAATTTTCTCAAATGGGCTGAGGAGCAGAGAGAAAATTTCAAAAATAAAGACCTGTGAGATATTTTCTCATTCCAAAATGTAATTTTGTTTTCAATGATAGATGCGTAGCAACTGGAGGAAACCTTCCATAGTGCATCTTCGCTCCATGCTGGTTTTTCTTTTTCTTTCTTCTTCTTCTTCTTTTTTTTTTTTACTTTGACCCACACTTCCATTCCTATGGAAACATAAGTTGAGTCTTTACTGCAAAGGGCGGGGGGCCTGGGAGGAGAGAAGCAGTAAGGAGGGAGGAGGGTGAGGAAGAGGGCAAAGTTAAGAGGAAAAGTCACAGGCTTTTTCTTAGTGGTGATTAGCTTAAGGCCCACAGCTTAGACTGTTGGCAGTCAGGTAGCTGTTTCCATGGTAACAAGAGGAGCAGCAAAGTTATCAAAATGTGATAAGTTGCAAAGGCAGAAAGTAAAATTCACTATTTTATGTGTAGAGCAAAAGGTTCGGGACATTCCTTTTTTTTTTTTTTTTCTAGACAAGTTAGTTTTAAAGAAGGAAGACATTGAAAATCCTTGATTTTACCCAAGATACTGGATTATAAAGCTGTTAGTGGAGCATTTCTTTTCTCCTTTTAAAAATAGACTGATTCATAAACTTAGTATTAATCATGTATTGTAAAACTAGAAACCAGGATATCCAGATTCCCCTGAAGTGCAACTTGTCACCAAATGCAAGACAATGAAGATCCAGGGGAATTTAGATCTTCCAGAGTCCCTTTGAGTTAATGCTCAAACACATCATGCTGGTCTGTTTTTCTACCTTGGTGGAATGCCTTGACCTCTAGGGATATCACTGAGTTATACACACACACACACACACACACACACACATATACATATATATGTGTGTATACATACATAATATATATAAATTGGGAGAGAGGTATAGATGATATCAGATACATGAGTTCATTTTGGGTGCATGAATGTCTTTTTGGAAAAAAAAAAATGACAAACTGCCCTAAATTTCCAGTGATCTTAAGGATGGGTAAGCTTTGCAAAAAGGCAGAAAGTCTCCCTTCAAAATTTCCATGTTTAAATTCTTAGGAGTCAGGTTTATTCTGTTTCTCTCAAGAACAAGAGTACTGATGGTGTTGTCCATTAATATTTTGTTAAAAAAATGGAGTTTTATTATCTCGTTCCTACACCAAATTTGAAATAAACCAAGTTTTTCTATGAGCTTGAAATATTCATGACTGTACAAATGTCAAACTCATGTTGTAAAATTCTGCAGGAGACACCATAAATTTTGATAATCTATTCTAAACTAATTTAATCTGGGTACATCAGTTAGGTACTAGTTATAAAATGAAACTGGAGAAAAAAAGAACCTCACCATCCAAATCATCCTTTATACTGGGGCATTCTGAAAGCATATCATTTAAAACGGGCTGATATACATGGTCATATTAATTTTACATAGCAAGCATGGACAAATCCTTAACTTAAGAAAATCATTAAGATACCTTGTTCCATATATATGTAGAATCTCATGGGCATTTTGTCATGGTGCAGAAATAATTGCTATTTGAGAGAATATCAGCTCAAAAAGTGGCTAACGCTTTTTCCTTTTTGCAGTACATGAAGATGATGGGTGTGAACTCTTGCAGCCACTTTTTTGCCTGGCTTATAGAGAGCATTGGATTTTTACTGGTGACCATCGTCATCCTCATCATTATTCTCAAATTTGGTGATATTCTTCCTAAAACAAATGGGTTCATTTTGTTCCTGTATTTTTCGGACTACAGCTTCTCAGTTATTGCCATGAGCTATCTTATCAGTGTCTTCTTCAATAACACCAACATTGCAGCCCTTATTGGAAGCCTCATCTACATCATTGCTTTTTTTCCATTTATTGTTCTGATTACAGTGGAGAATGAGTTGAGCTACGTAATAAAAGTATTCATGGTGAGTCAATTGTCACAACTGAATGGCCAGGGTGGGATAAGAATTGATTCTTCTTACGTTTTTAGACTCTTAAACTTAAAGTTCATTTATCTAATTGAAAAGTTCCGTGATTGCAAAATAATCTTAGCTGTCCTAATGTATACTGTACATTGTATTATTGTATACTGTACAAGCATAAAACAATGAAAAAGAGACTTTTCTTAATAGAGCGTCTGTTATGAAATAATTTCTGAAAAAAGAATACATTTTTAACGCTCATTAAAAATTCCGACTTCTCTCATCCATTTCCTTAAATATCTTAAAACCTTTATTACTGGAGTTATTCTCTATATGAGTAACTTTCACGGTTTTCATAACATACAATATTACTTATAGGCATAAAGACAAATGCAGTGACAGTATATAATCAATTATGAGTTCTTTTCTGCCTGTTTCAATTCAAAACTACTGAATTAATTTAAGCAATTTAATGAAATCATTAAGAATACTTTGAAAATTGGAAAGCAGGAAAACAAATCTCATTGAGAGTCATATTGAAACTTTGATGTTTATGGTCATAGTGTTAAATAACTTTCATTTAACATTGACTGCTTTGGGTTAAAACATTAAATTTCTAATGTGTTGCATTATAAGTATTCAGTCAATTGATACTTTAGTATATTTTCATTCATAGTTCTGTTACCTGTAATCAATTTATGAAGTAAAAACGTCTTCCGGCTCCTAACTATTTGATTTTAGTCTTAACATTGCACTACCCTGTAATTACCTGGTTTATAAATTGCTAAGCAACATACTGAGTATAGATATATAGTTTAGATTTTTGACAAATATTTTTCAAGTTGTGATTTTCCTGCTTTTGTGTTCTGCTATTCCTCTTCTCTTCCTTCAGAGTGGTAGTAGGCTTGGTAAGGGACCTCTGTATT
Source organism: Mellivora capensis (assembly GCA_004024625.1). Classification (NCBI taxonomy): domain Eukaryota; kingdom Metazoa; phylum Chordata; class Mammalia; order Carnivora; family Mustelidae; genus Mellivora; species Mellivora capensis. The sequence goes on along the minus strand of PISX010002428.1, from coordinate 136,276 downwards.
TTTAAATATGCTTAGAGAGTTAGTGTTTATTTTACCTATATAAAGTCCAAAGTTATAAGTATGTTTGGATCCTTCTTATACAAAATCTATAAGAACTATTATTGCTGTTTATTTTCTTCACAGAGTCTGCTGTCCCCAACAGCATTCAGTTATGCAAGTCAGTACATTGCAAGATATGAGGAGCAAGGCATTGGTAGGCTCACTTCCTTTAAAACCGGGTTTTAGCATTCACGATTACAGTATGTACCACAGGAGAATAAATATATGTGTTTACTTTTTAGGTCTTCAGTGGGAAAATATGTATAGTTCCCCAGTTCAGGATGATACCACCTCATTTGGCTGGCTGTGCTGTCTGATCCTAGCTGACTCTTTCATTTATTTCCTTATTGCTTGGTATGTCAGGAATGTGTTCCCAGGTATGATCATACTTCCTACAGATATATTTTTCTATAGTTTTCATAATTATAAATCAACTAACATATATTTTCTATTATTTGATTTGCCATATATAGTCTCAAAAGAAAAAAATAAAAACAACAACTTAAGTCCCAGAACTAACCATAATTTTCCAGGATGAGATAATGCACTGGTGAATTCTTTCTCTAAGTTTCCTTTATTTATTTTATCTTATTATTTAAATTTTAGTTAGTTAACATACAGTGCAATATTGGTTTTAAGTGTAGAATTCAGTGATTCATCACTTACATACAACACCCAGTGTTCATCCCAATAAGTGCCCTCCTTAATACCCATCACCCATCTAGTTCATGCCCCACCCACCTCCCTCCATCAACCCTCAGTTTGTTCTCTATTGTTAAGAGTCTCTTAGGATTTGCTTCCCTCTCTCCTTTTTTTTCCACTCCCTTCCCATATGTTCATCTGTTTTGTTTCTTAAATTCCACATGTGAGTTATATCATGTGGTCTTTGGCTTTTTCTGACTAACTTATTTCGCTTAGTACAATATACTCTAGCTCTGTCCACACCATTGCAAATGTCAAGATTTCATTCTTTTGATGGCTGAGTAATATTCCATTGTGTATGTGTACCTCTTCTTTATCCATTCATCAGTTGATGGACAATTAGGCTTTCTCTATAGTTTGGGTCTTGTTAATAATCTGATGTTCCTTTAAAGGATGGAGTGGATTAAGAAGCATGGAATCCAGTCTTTTCAAATGGGCTTTTGAGATGTGATAAAGCAAAACCCAGGTCTCTTAATTCCAAGGAGAATTTGCTAAATTCTAATGGAAAACAGTAGTTGGGTCCCCCATCCTAAGTCTCAAGTAGTCATCACTTTTAACATGCTTGGGAGCTTTTCCATTCAGCCATATTGATATTTGTCCATTTTCCTGATGTTCTAAATGTGTAAAAGAGTATTGTTCTATTTATATAAAATTTTTATAAAAGACAAATATGTAAAAATAGAAAGCAAATCAGTGATTGTCTGAAACTTGTGGTAGAAGCAGGGGTTGTCTATAAATGGTCATGAGAAAACTTTTCAAAGCTATAATGTATAAATGGTGGTTCTTATGCATGGATGATAATAATGGTTGCACAACTTTATATTTACTAAAAATCATCTGTGCCTACACTTACTGTGATGAGTAAATTTTATGCCATGTAATTATACCTTAATGAAGCTGTTTTTAAAAAAGAATAAAAGAGAGCTTATCGTTTTTGCTTTACTTTGGAAACAGACTATGTTTTAGGTTGATATAGGTGAAAAAAATGAAAATACTTTCTGAACCATATATAATGTTCTGGTGTTTAGTTTCTGATGTTTCATGTTAACAGTCAACTAATGTTTATTCTTCCTAATACATTTTCATTACAGGTACATATGGTATGGCAGCTCCATGGTATTTTCCAGTCCTTCCTTCCTATTGGAAGGAGCGATTTGGATGTACAGAAGTGAAGCATGAGAAAAGCAATGGCCTTATGTTTACTAATATCATGATGCAGAACACCAACCCATCTGCTAGTAAGACAAGTAGGTCAACAACAAGCATTATTATGACAGAAGTGATATAAAATTTACATGACTAGTGATTTTAATTAGGTTTTTCTAAATGGCAAAATTATCATCCTTTTAGTCATGGATGAATATGTCTACACATATGTGTTTAGACTCTTACGGAGATTAAATTATGGCTTTTTCTGGGCTCATTAGCTCAGTTGGTTAACATATGGAGCTAATTAGGCCAAGATTGTAGATCCCTTTGTGGTCCAGTTAGACACACACAGAGAAAAATTTTGATCCTTGGCCACAGTCTACACCCCTAACTCTAGCCATCTGTCACTAGTCAAAAAGAGTAACCAAGTTACAAGTACAAATAATTTATCATAACCCATCACCAACACTGGACACAAACAGTTGAAAGCTCATGACTTACTGATGTAGGGTAAGTAGTGCCATCTTTGCAAAGTAATTGTGCCCCATATCTGTGGTCTATTTGTGATGCCTGAAGCACATGTAGATAGTAACCAATGGTCTAGAATCTATAAACCACAGATCTGAGCTGGCCTTGTCACTATAAAATCACACCTTGTAGACATTTTTTCCATAAGTTGGTGTTATCTTTTCTGATCAGAGAAATAAGACTTAGACTGTCTTTTTAATATTTGAGATCTGTTAAATAAAGGAGAATTCATTATTATGATGCTGTATTCTAGGACCACCTGTTCTGACAGAAGGGTGAAATCACCCTTAAAGAATGCAGTTCCTCACTCTCATTCATTCTTTAACCAGATGAGAAGGAAGCTAAAGATAACAGATCATTTGTTTCCAGAATTATTTTTACTTAGAGGACTGTATTGTTTTAGTCTTCAGTTTTTAATTAAGGAAAAGTCTAGCTCTAGCTACATTTTCCTCCTTTGTGAGCTTATAACTCGTCTCTTGATTTCCCTCCAGGTCCTGAGTACAATTTTCCCTCCAACATTGAGCCTGAACCTAAAGATCTCACAGTTGGGGTTGCCCTGCATGGGGTCACAAAGATGTATGGCTCGAAAATTGCTGTTGATAACCTCAATCTGAACTTTTATGAAGGACACATTACTTCATTGCTGGGGCCCAATGGAGCTGGGAAAACTACTACAATGTATGTTACTTTTTGAACACTTATTGTTGTGGAAGCATATTACTTAATATTTCCTCACCTCTTTCATAAAGAAAAATGTTACTACATCTCCCAGATGGATTAAGGTAGCTCAGCTTGTTTACTGTAGAATGGAGTCTAAATCATAGGTCCCAACCTGTGAGCTCAAAGGCCAGATCAGACACACCCAGTATTTCTTAAAATGCTTAACTCAGTGCCAATATTTTTAAAATGGAGAAATGTCCCAATAAAAAGAAATGTTCTTGACATTCTTGGATAATAGGAACTTCTGGCAACATTGGGTCCACGGTCCTAGGTAGGAACAATTGGTTGGGGCTTATGGTGACTGTTCTCTTAAAGGAGACATCTGCTTTCTGATTTATTCCTGTTCCCCACAAATCTGCACTGTCTCATATGCCTAGTCTGTTCCATTTTTTTTGCATTTCTATTCTGGCCCATGTATAATTTTGAGTTTACACACTCTGTTATAAACACACTCAGCCCCAGCTGCTTCTTGCCTTGATTCATGAAGAAAGAAAAGAATCACCAGCCTTCAGATATAGATCAAAAAGGCTAGGAGCAGTACATGGGATTCTTTCTGACTCTTCATTTAACTAGCATTTTCCTGTGCCCAAAAGAAGAGATTCAAATGTTTTTAAAGTGACATACTTTTGAATTTTTTTTGCGACTCACCACCAGTGCTCCACATGGTTTCACTGGAAGTCAGCACTAAGATGCTGTGGCTGCCCTGGCCCTTCCTTGAGAAAGTGTCAGTTGCTGGTATCCTATTTAGTAGCATCATAAGTAAGCTCAATGACTGCCAAAATATATTTAAATTAATTTTTCTTTTGTAAATAAGAGGGGACAAGAGAAGGTCATGAAATGAATGAATGTGCAGCTGCTCTTATTTATATGGCCTGTTTAAATTCAAAGTTGGCTTTCTAGGGAGCATACAATGCTTAGAAGCAGGATTTCTAATAGGCAATAAGAAACCAGTGAAGAAAAGCGATGGAGAAGGCTTTTGAAGAGGATGTAATTTTAGCTGAAAAAGTCTCAATTTTGTTCTTCTGAATATAAAGAATGAAGTATATTGTTTGTAGTTCAGTGTGCTTTTATGGGAAGAATTGCATATAATATCCGTGCCTTTTTTAGTCCACGGTAGTCACTTAAGGTCTGTTACGCACATGGTACAAGGTAATAGTTAGGTACTAAGAGAGAGAGTGGTGAGAAAATGGGTCCTTGGCCAGACTCGTGGAGCTTACATTTTACTGGAGAAAAGGGATATTAAATAGTTGTCTGGTTTACTAACCATCTGAAAAATGATGAGCAATTGTCTGATAAGGTAGAGAATAATCACAGTGTAGAGAAAGGGACTGAAGGTGACGTGGTTTACATGGGAAAGCGAGTTAAGAGATATGTGGTCACGGGAAAGTGGTGGTGTGGCTTGCGCTGTGGTGTGGCTGGGAAAATGGGACGTACAGGCAGAGGTAGCAAACAGAGATAGGAGGAGGATACAAACACAACTTCTGGATCCCAGGCTTCTGCATCCAGTGTATAGATTTATCATATAGTAAAAGAGGAGCATCAGTGGAGACACGGGTTTGAGAGGAAATCCTGAATTAAGTTTAAACATGTTGAGTTTGAGGGGCGCCTAGGTGGCTCAGTGGGTTAAAGCCTCTGCTTTCGGCTCAGGTCATGATCCCAGGGTCCTGGGATCGAGCCCCACATGGGGCTCTCTGCTCCATAGAGAGCCCGCTTCCTTCTCTCTCTCCCTGCCTGCTTCTCTTGCCTACTTGTGGTCTCTGTCTGTCAAATAAATAAATAAAATCTTTAAAAAAAATTGCTCTTAAAAAAAAAATGTTGAGTTTGAGGATCCTGTAAGACATCTCATGGAGAGATGTTACTGTCTGTTGGATGTTCAGTGCAAACTTGGAACTTAGTGATGAGGTCTCGGCTAGAGTTAAAAATTTGAGACTCCGTGACCTAGAGATGCCATCTGATGCCAGGGGAAGTGCGTGAGTTTGCTCAAGGAGAGAGCGTACTTGCGATTAAAGTGCCCGACAATGATCATCATTGCTACCACGGCCCCATCCGCATCATTGTCACTGGGTAGTGTTTCTGTAACGTTCTAAATAATTAAAAGCTTAAAAGTAATGTTTGTTCCCATTTAATATAATTTTATTTTATAGCTTGATCTTACCTGAGGAAATACATGTAATATTGTTTGCTAATGACTGAGATACATTTAGCCCTAAGATCTAGCTTAAATGCTTGGTTGACACCTAATTATCAGTTCTTCATTTTCAGCTCCATGTTGACTGGGCTCTTTGGGGCCTCAGCAGGGACCATCTTTGTTTATGGAAAAGATCTCAAAACAGACCTCCACACTGTGCGGAAGAACATGGGGGTCTGCATGCAGCACGATGTCTTGTTCAGTTACCTCACTACCAAGGAACACCTGCTCTTATACGGCTCCATCAAAGTTCCTCACTGGACTAACAAGCAGCTGCATGAGGAAGTAAAAAGGTCAGTTATAGCAGCAACCAGGATGTGAGTTGGTAGCACCTTTCAAAAAGAGGTCGACCTGTGGTGATAATGCCAATAGGAACATTTGGTCACAAAACAATTGGTTTTCAGTTTTTCTACTTTTTGGTATTGTATACATTTTACGTCATTCTCTTCAACAGCCAGTTGTACTCAAACTTTAGAACTCTCTACATCTCAGGCTACCATGTTGCCCTAAATCCTCTGTTTCTACTGGCTACTATACTGGGCCAAGCCTCCCAACTGGACACCCGGCTTCTCCTCTCCCTTATACAATTTATCCTTCAAAGAGCAGCCAGGGTGACCTTTTTAAATGGCAGATCAGACCATATAACTCCAGGGTTCAAAGCCCTCTATGACTTCTCACCACACTCAGTGTCGAACTCTGTAATGTCCTTGTCAAGGCCAAGAGGTCCTACATGCCTGCTCCATCTCGCCTCCCTTGTCATTTCCTCCTATTCTGACCCCGTTCGCTGTGCTCTGGGCACACTGACCACGCCACAGGCTGGCTTATGATCCGGCCATAGGGCTTCTCACTTATCGTTTCTACTACTTAGAGCAGCCTTCCCCAGACAGCCATTTGACTCACTCCTCTACTTTCTTGGTCTTTGATCAAATGTCACCTTCTGAGGGGATAACCATATATAAAATAGATGCTTGAAATAGCACGCCCCAGGCGCTCCTTATCTTATGTATCCTGCTTTGTGTATTTTTATTGCACTTGTCACCACCTGGCAAATTATAAACTTACCTGGAAGTACGTTTCTCGACTGAATTTTATCTGCATCCCTCCTGATACATACACGCACTAGAGCCTAATCTCCTTATGGGTAGGAATAATATCTTTTCACTGCTTTCCTCCAGCAGCTAAAACATGGTCTGGCACAAAACAGGCAGGCTATCCATAAATATCTTTCAAAAAAACAAGTTAAAATATAAGCCATATATTTTATGTTTTCTGGGCATTAACCTTGCACCTCCAACTAGATGATAAACAATAAGAAAACCATGTCATGAATCCTCATTAGTGTATTGTACCTCACTGAGTATGCAATAGTTGCTTAATAAAGACCTATTACTTAAAGTGCTTTTTTTTTCCCAATATTCAGATATTTTATCTGCCCAAAATAACCACCATACATTATTTTTGAAGGACGCTAAAAGATACCGGACTATATAGCCATCGTCATAAGAGAGTTGGAACATTGTCAGGAGGAATGAAAAGGAAGTTATCCATATCTATAGCTCTCATTGGTGGATCACGGGTAGTCATTTTGGATGAACCATCCACTGGAGTTGACCCATGTTCTCGCCGAAGCATATGGGATGTGATATCCAAGAACAAAACTGGTATGAGTACTTTCTTATAACTTCTGCACCCAATAGTCAACAGTTGTAATTTTGCCCTCTGGGATGCATGCAGCCAAGTTTATACCTTTTCTGTTTAGAAGCTCCATTAAGAGTTTCAGATGAGGTCTTCCCCTTCCCAAATCTTCTCTTTCCACCACTAAATTACTGGGTCAGTTAATTAATAATCATGTAGTTGAGCATGGTGAGTTGAGGACTTCACTGGCCTTTCTGAGAGCATGCACATCTGATTGAGGCCCTGAATTCTGCCTCCAGGAGCTTAGAATCTAATTAGAGATACCAAACATACACAAACGAAAATAAACTGAAAACAGACTAAACAAGTGCTAACAGGATGTGAAGCAAAGAAGCAATCAGAGTAGAGTGGATTAATCAGAGAGGAATATTCAGAAAGTCTTTAAAATTATTGCTTCTTCATAGTGCAGAAAGTGAGGGAGAGAGAAAGAAACAGGCACAGAGGAAAAATGAAAATGAATACAAGGGAGCAAACGAAGGAAAGAGTTGCTCACATACACACCCTAAATGGTGGACATTTAGCCGTCCGGCACAATAAAGGCGTATTCGCTGCCAACGTATAAGAAAACAGCCCTAGATGTTTAGTAACACGTCTTCTGAATTTCTCTTTGTTTATTTTGAAAGTTCCTTCTGGTCAGTTTTCAGTTAGCTCATAAAACGTGCCTCTTCTCCTCATAAATCACAGGATTTACTTGTGCTAACTCTGTAGATCTCAGGAACTGCGTCTTCATTTTTCATTCCCGTTTGTTCTCTGTATTTTCAAGCCAGAACAATCATTCTGTCGACGCACCACTTGGACGAAGCTGAAGTGCTGAGTGACCGCATCGCCTTCCTGGAGCAGGGCGGGCTGCGGTGCTGCGGGTCACCATTTTACCTCAAAGAAGCATTTGGTGATGGGTATCATCTCACGCTCACCAAGAAAAAGGTTTGTAAGAGAGAAAATAGACCTCATTATAGGGTCATGAGTTCATTTTTGTGTGAAATGGAGGGAGAACCTCTCCAACTTTATTAATTGCTAAAATTCATTATTAATATGTTAGTTTCATGTCTCTCAAATTTGAGGGAGCATTGGAATGCCTGGAGGTCTTGGTTAAACCTAGATTTCTGGCCTCACCCCAAAAGTCTCTGATTCAGTAGATCTTAGAGTGGGTCTATCAGTAGGTCCAGAATGGAGTATATTTCTAGTAAGGGCCCAGGTGATGCTGATGCTCCTGGTGTGGGATCTCACAACAAGAACTGGAGCACTAGGTTTTTACCTTAGGATACGAGCCTTTTTTTTTAAGAAGATCTATAGCCTAAGGTTACTGATGGAGGATCAGCCTTTTAGTTTCCATAGCATTTCAGTTTATAAGGCTAAAAATTAGGGTTTTTTTTTTGCATGAAAACAAATAGAATATGCATTTGTGTATTTATCTTCTGATCAGTACCCTTCAAGTGGCAATGTGAAGACTAACTCAGGCCAGCAGAGTCTTGACATCTTTGAAGAACAACAGTGCTGACTATGAACCCCGGTACCACTTAAAAATAGCATATGATTATCAGTACTGTGCAAGAGGTGTATGCCATTAGGTAGGCTTTGACTACAGTCACTTATTTTACATCTGAACATCCTGATGTGACTTCCAAATAAAAAGCAGTTTATTGTTATATTCACTAATTCATTAAGAAATGTATGTATTAGGTGTGTAATATGCCTTAGTGTGTGCCCAAGGCACTGTTCTAGACCCTGGGGATACAGCAGCGAACTGATGATATTGAAATCGCTACCCTCGTGGAGTTTATATTCTGATAGAGTGTGGGGAATTCAGATAATACCGTTGTTAAGTATGTTATTATGTATGTCAGCAAGTGGTAAATGCTGGGGTGGAAATAAAGCAGAGGAGGGAGAACAGGGAATGCTGAGTGGTGCCATTTTACATAGGGTGGGAAGAGAGGGGTCTCTGGGAAGATGATGGTTGAGCAGGAGTTGGGGCTTGGGGGAGAAGGAGCCATGTCACTATCTAGGGCAAAGGAATAATTGAGAAGGCCCTGAGGAGGGTGTGCCTGAGTTGACAACACTCCGACAACATGAGGAGGCTGCTGTGGCTGGAGTAGAGCAGACGAGAGGCAGGGAGTAGCGGGCAGGGAGGCTGGAGAAGGGACAGGGGCAAGTGGGAGAATGAAGGCAATAGAACAGCGATGTGTACAAAACTCTAGGGGCCCCGGTGGGACAAGGAGCCATTGGAGGAGGGATATGTCATCTGACTCAGGGCTGAGTGGCCTGAGAGTCTCACCACCCTCTGAGGAGGGCCCTTGGTGCTAACAGAGTGTGAGGACAAGGGGTGGTAACTTCTGGTGTTGTCCCTAGAGCCCAAATCTAAGTGCAAATACAACATGTGACACGATGGCCGTGACAGCAATGATCCAGTCACACCTCCCTGAAGCCTACCTCAAGGAGGACATCGGGGGAGAGCTGGTGTATGTGCTTCCTCCCTTTAGCACCAAAGTCTCAGGAGCCTACTTGTCGCTCCTGAGGGCGCTGGACAATGGCATGGGGGACCTCAACATCGGGTGCTACGGCATTTCAGACACCACCGTGGAAGAGGTGCGTTTCCTCTTTTCTTAGAGCTGATACAACTTGCTGTTCCCTGAGAATAAATATGCACAGTTCTTTAAAAAGAGAGAAGAAATATTTTAAACAAACATTTCACAAAATCAAAAAATCTTAAAACTATTTCAGTACCATTCTTATGTAAGATTGACTTCTGAAAACAAACATGTTTATCCAGTTAGAGAACACGTCTCTTTAACATACCCAAATGTTTACTTGGGGGGTAGTGTGGGGGAAGACTGAAACAGGGGAAGCGGGTTAAGGGAAACAAACTTCTAGATATAAAATAAATAAGTCACAGAAAAGAAAAGTACAGCATAGGGACTATAGTCAATTATATCGTAACAAAATTGTATGTTAAAGGAATGTTCACTCAAAGACACTGTCAGGAATACTCAAAGTCACACTTATTTGTCTCAATAAATGTGATAAAAATTCAAAATAAAAATTGAGCTTAGAAAGTAGAAAGGACATGCATGTTTTATGTTAATGAAGTGTTCTGGCTTCTCTTTCTAGGTCTTTCTGAACTTGACTAAAGAGTCACAAAAAAATAGCAGTATGAGTCTTGAGCACTTGACACAAAAGAAAATTGGAAATTCCAGTACCAATGGCATCTCGACTCCTGATGATTTATCTGTGAGCAGCAGCAATTTCACAGACAGAGATGGTATAAATCTAACGTGCATATTTTACTTAATTCCAATATATGGCATAAATGAGACAATTACAGGGCAACAATTCAGGTTCACATATTCTTTCTAAATACAAAAAGAATAAAGAAATATAAGCTTTTTTTTAATATACCAAGTATTTTTAAAATGAAATCAAATTCTCTATTTCAAAAATATTTTGAAGAACGTGAAAGAAGGTGCTTGTGATGGTGGTGGTGCCTACTTCTTATACGCACTGGAAGTCATTTTCTAGATGTTACTTACTACCGTTCCAGATTTGTGTTCAGCAAGTTAAAATCCTTCCTGTAATTGGTGCTGTCCAAAGGTTGCCTCCTAAGATAGCTGATTCATTGCTGTTAAACATATTCAACAGAGGAGTCATCGAAAAAAAGTTATAAAAAAAGAGTCATCACTCTTTCTGGGGCCTCCTTGGAAAACATGTCTAATCTTTCCGTTCTGTGAACAGTTCAGGTGCTGAGAATATTCAGGCTCTGAGAAAATGCTTTTGGGAGAGGGTCTCAGATTTGATGAAGTCAGACTCCATGGCTAAGAACCCATAATAATGGGTCATCCCCCCACCCCAACTCAATTCTTCACACAAGATATGCTTGAAAAAATCGTGCTTCTTGATATGACTTTGAGGAATTAGGCTCTTTTGAAAATAATTTTTATCCTCTCTTATTCTCTTTCTGACAGTTAATTTATGCCTCTAAGAAACACTATTTACTTAAGGAAGCATATAGTAAAATGATATATAAATTATGGAATAGTCATTTCAACAGTTTGCTTAACTTGGAAAAAATCTCTAGGAACAGAACTTTTAATTAAACATTTGCCTGGCTCTGAAACTCAGAAAAGATCACCTCTGATGTTTGCATAGTTCTGGAACTTGGGAGTCTCATTTGTCCTCTGCCATATTCCTCATTTATTATCTTTTGGGGAATATAATCGTCAAGCCTATGGAATTGAGGACTTTGATTGGAAAGTGGTCATCTGCTTCAGGAAGTAAATGTTATGTATTTGCCTCTGGATTTGTCTTATAATTTGAAACTATTCTTCAGTCAAAATGTTTCCCTCATTGACATTATCTTTTAGAAAGCACATTTGCTCCATTTAATACACCTGTAAGTCATCCACATGTAATTTCTCAAGAAACAGAAAAGCATACTAATTAACTTAAAATATTCAGCTCCTTCTACAATTCCCCTTTGCAGAAATATGAGTTTGCATTTAAACTTGTTCACTCTGTTTAATTGGAATTCATTTTAAATTAAGCAGCTTTGTATTTTTCCTTATCAGCTAAATGAAGATCAGGATTTTTTGTGCTACATAATTTGTGACGGAGAATTAAAAATATCCACAGAATTGGCGGTCATCTTATCACATGTAGAGGAGTGCTCGGTGGCAGGTCCTCGGAGAGAATGTTACATTTTTAGGGGGGGCTATGGAATTATCGGTTATAAGAGCACCACTGAGGAAGCAGCAGTTTATGGCCTCCACAGCTCCTCTTATGCTCAAAAGTCAGGGAATTTTTCTCTGCACCTGAAGAACATTTCAGAGGGGTAGGGGTAGTGCAGACATTTTTTTCCAGTGAGTTCTTTTTTGTGACTCTACTGGTAAAAATGGAGTTTTGAAATGCCATATAATCAGTCCAAATTTTTTTTTTAGATTTTATTTATTTATTTGACAGACAGAGATCACAAGTAGGCAGAGAGGCAGGCAGAGAGAGAGGAGGAAGCAGGCTCCCCGCTGAGCAGAGAGCCAGATGTAGGGCTCGATCCCAATGTGGGGCTCAATCCCAAGACGCTGGGATCATGACCTGAGCCAAAGGCAGAGGCTTTAACCCACTGAGCCACCCAGGTGCCCCTAATCAGTCCAAATTTTAAAGAGAATGTAATGAGTGAGTGTTTGAATTAGTTAGTGGAGGAGAGCCTTTCCTTTTCCCCAAGTGTAAGGTGAATTCACTGGACGTCCCATTAGAATGAGAGCCAATTAGACTTATAATCACTATGTTACCCACAGCAGGAATGAGTTTTTAGACTAGACAGATGTTTTGGGTGCCATTTACCTGTTTTGTTTTGTTTTTTTGAAGTTGTGGTTGTATTAATTTATGTCTTATTGGTTTCAGGTGTTGGTTTTTGTTTATCTTATTTGAATTCAGTCTCTTGATAGAATCTGTCTCCTGAGTTATCAGTAATTAGCAATACATACCGAGCAGGCATTGAGACTTTGGAGATCTGGGACAATATTCACTTACCAAATTGTGGATCTCTCCCTTTGACTTGTAAAACAACTGTGTATGTAACAATACTAATATTTTAAATATAGTGATTTATAATATGCAAAGCACTTTTACATACAATTCTATGACTTGGAGAGACTCAGGCCCAATGTTTAAAAAGGAAGAGTTGAACCCCATATCAGAACATTTAAAATACAAGCTATTCCTACAACATCACATTATACCATCCAGCCGTGGTTTTTGAAGTTACCTTGTTAACATGATTTATTGGTGTTTCCCAGAACAATATCAAACCTCACTTCTTTCTCTCTCTCTTTCTCTCCACCCCACCCCCTTTTTAAATTCAGACAAAATCTTGACGAGGGGAGAGAGATTGGGTGGTTTTGATCTGTTACTGAAGAAGATCATGGCCATCCTCATTAAGAGGTTCCACCATACCCGCAGGAACTGGAAGGGTCTCATTGCTCAGGTTATCCTTCCCATCGTCTTTGTCACCACTGCCATGGGCCTTGGCACACTGAGAAATTCTAGCAACAGTTATCCAGAGATCCAGATCTCCCCATCTCTCTACGGTACCTCTGAACAGACAGCCTTCTATGCGTAAGTTTCTGTCCTTTGAAATGTGCCCCCCCACCCGTGCCTCCAGAAGTGCGGTTGCGCCTCCGTGACTGTGTGCAATGCTGAAGAGTAAGGAATTACGAGGCAATGCACCCGATTCTGCCAAAGGAATGGACAGTGTTGATTTATTGCAACATGACACTTCTGTTGCCAGCAATAACTTTTTAAGAGTTTCTGTGTTTGTCTGAAAGTAAATTTATCATAGGTCTTTATTTTTAATGACTAGACTTTAATCAAGAAAGCCAGGCTAGGTGTGGCTTCCCAGTCTGTTGTGATATATAGCAAATAACTTTTTTTAAAAAAGATTTTATTTATTTATTTGACAGAGAGAGATCACAAGTAGGCAGAGAGGCAGGCAGAGAGAGAGAGAGGAGGAAGCAGGCTCCCCACCTAGCAGAGAGCCCGATATGGGACTCGATCCCAGGATCCTGAGATCATGACCTGAGCCGAAGGCAGAGGCTTAACCCACTGAGCCACCCAGGCGCCCCTATAGCAAATAACTTTTTATCGGCCTCACAAATACTGGATAGTAAGGTTGGAATTCCACAAAATACAGTATTACATATATACAGTGGGTGATCACTAAATGTATGTGATGGTTAGGAAAATAACAAGGCAGCCAAAGAGAGACATGTGCTGATTTTTTTCCATGATAATTTTTTTTCTTCCTGATACTGACTCTTTCTCAGGTTTTTAAGAAGACTATCTCATAGACAGCGTATTTTATTTTTCCAAATTATGCATAAACATGACTTTCATGTGAAAGAGTAGTGGAGGATCAAGAATTTGTTCCTGTACTTTACATTTACAGGAATTCTCACCCAAGCACACAAGGCCTAGTCTCAGCAATGTGGAGCTTCCCCGGCATCGACAACATGTGTTTGAACATCAGTGATCCGTAAGTTGTTCTTGGAGTTTGTCTTTTTCTGTTTTGTTTTTTTTTCTTTTTCCTTTCTCTTTGACACTCCAGTTTGTCTGTATACATGTGCATGCATGGACGCCCCTGAGAGAGATCTATATTGAACAGATTTTCTCTCTTCCCTGTAGTTCATTCCATGGCTATGCTGTGCTGTAATAATAAACATTAGGAACTTAATAATTTGTAGAGTTCTCTCATGTACATGTTTCCCTTTAACAATCATAACAACCCTGTGAATTATTAATCCCATTTTAAGATGGAGAAACTGAGACTCATGCAGACTGAGATACTTGTCTAAAAACAATCTGGACTGTAAGTTGTGCAACTACAACTAAGACGCAAGTCTTCAGACTCTAGTTCATCTTTGTGCTTTGTAGTATTGCCTATTCGAATTTCCAAGATGGTACATGTTGCCTGTGAACCTGACATTGGTGCATTACTTGGCTAAAGTATTCCCTTCCCATCAAAGGACAGGATGAAAGAGCAGAAAAGAAAGGGGTAAAAAAAGCCCCATCCTGCCACATCAAAACAGTTCAGTGAGCTTTGGTTTCAGCACTCTTCTATCAATAAGCACTCTCTCTTATCCCCCGTAAAATGTCAAATCATTTGAAAATGGTAGTGTAATGTATATTTGAGTTATGAAAAACCAGCAAACTGTACCTAAGACTGTACACTTGAATTTAATACCAAATACTCACTTATATTCTCATACATAACCATTAGAACACACACATACCTCACTTTAATATCATTTTTACTTGCAGAAGGTGTTTAAAGGAAGATAGTCTGGGAAAATGGAACACCAGTGGGGAGCCTATCACTAATTTTGGTGTTTGCTCCTGCTCAGAAAATATCCAGGTAAGATGGAATTCCATTTCAGTGAAGTAGGAAAAAGAAAGGAATAAATATTGAAACTTGAAAGATCTATCCGGGTTACCAAAGAGTCAGTATAATTTCATTTTATGGAAGCTAGTAGCTCAGAGATGTGGAGCAGGGCAGCTCAAAAATATTGCCTTTGAACTTCAGGTCACTGTTTTAAATCCATCTCAGAGCAAATTTCCAAAGGCAGGTAATTCTATGACAGTCTTTGTAGAAACCGACTAAAAATGAATTTTTGGTCTCAGTTCAGTTCTAACCAGGAAGCTCTATGTTTCAGACAACAAAGCCACCATAACTGCCATATTTGAAAACAGAGTAAGACTGCCCATTTGGTGGTCAGCTATGAAGTCAGTAATGTGTAAGTCCAGAACAGAACTCCATTTGTCTCTAAGGAGCACCTCCAGCATGCAAGAAAAATCGACATCCTGATAGAAACAGAAAAGATTATCCATCCATCCCTTATGCCATCTGTCTTTTATAGATACACACCTTATTTTTCTGGACCTGTCAATTCAGCATACTTCTAAGAAAACCAAATTAACAGGGGAAATGAAAGATTGAAAAGAATAAGTGACTGTAAGCTTCTGAGAGTGACTATGTGGTCAACTTACTTCCCCATAGGAGAGGAATCTAGTGATATTTTCTAAGTAGCACTGTGTCATTGAACCTTGAACTCTTTGTCCAGTATCTTGGAATGGAAATGTTCTCTGTAAATGCAACCTATTTTTGTGTTCTTATGCAAGACAGTTACTAACAATGAAAACTGGGATCCCACAGGCATCTTCTGGGTCCTTGCATATTCCAATACCAGCATTACCCAGTACTCACGGAGTTTTCTAATCCCTCATTTAATCTGACTGATTTCTGGAATTCTTCGTGTATTTTCTGTAGTTCACAGCAAGAGTCAACTAACAGTACTAAGTTAGAACCTAGATAAATTTAATTAATCAAAGAAAAAATGAGAGAGAGAGACAGAGAGAGAGGGAGTCAAAGCAAGAAACAGACTTTTTAATTATAGAACAATCCGATGGTCACCAGAGGGGGTAGGGTGGGGGATGGGTGAAATAGGTGTTGATTGCACTTGCTGTGATGAGCACACGGTGATGTATGGAACTGTTGAATCACTATATTGTATGCCTGAAACTAATATAACATTGCATACTAACAAACTGGAATTAAAGTAAAAACTTTAAATAAATCACCAAATATGTATATATGAAAGTACCTACTAATGCTGAAGATATACTCAAACTATGGGATCAACAATTCCATTTGTATTATACTCCCATGGGAAGTGTGATCATGTTCACCAAGAGGCATATACTAGATATTCAGAGCAATACTATTTGTAATAGCCACTCAGCTTCCCACCAGTAGAGTGGATCAATCAAATGTGATATATTTTCACATTAGAATTCTGTATACAGCAAAAAGGGAACATTTGATCTACAACTACACACATCATATGGAGGATTCTCACAAGTGAATGATGAGTGGAAAAAGCCAAATACAAGAGAGTATATATAATACAATCCTATTTCTATAAAGTACAAAAACAGGCAAAACTATTCTGAGCTGG
This sequence comes from Mellivora capensis, assembly GCA_004024625.1. NCBI lineage: Eukaryota > Metazoa > Chordata > Mammalia > Carnivora > Mustelidae > Mellivora > Mellivora capensis. The sequence goes on along the minus strand of PISX010002428.1, from coordinate 119,758 downwards.
ATGCTTTGAGAGTGGTAGTGACTGGAAGTAAGCTTGAGGAGGGGCCTTCTCTGGTACTTGCATTGTTACCTGGTTTCTGGTTACATGGGTGTGTTCAGTTTGTCCAAATGCATCAGGCTATATTATATGTGCTTTTCTGTACATACAATTCAACAAAAGACTAAAGCTAAATGATTACATTGTATACGTAAGGGTGTCTCTAATTGTGGAACCAGTAACTTTCTTCAAATGTGATCTAAATGTTGACCCAACTTGATGTAAGGTGAAATTCAGCATTCATTTTTTAGAGCAGTCTGCAACTTTATGTCTCAGTACCCATAAAGTTGTGCTAAAATGTGGTACTAGCCTCAGGCTCTGGGGCATCATGTGAAGGGATGGAAAGAAAAACTGGAAAAATGCTAGGCTTCTCCCAAACTAAACTTCATGTCAGAGAAGCATGGGAAGCTTTAGTGAAAAGTAAGTGGTCAGGAAGTGCAGAAAGCTTATGAGCATAAAAATAAGTGGTGAAAACTAAGATCTGGGGTTGGTTAATAGTAATGTACCAATACATTTAATTTTGACAAATATACAATGGCAGTAATGTAAGATGCTAACAGTGGAGAGAACTGGGTGAAGGGTGTACAGGGACTCTCTGTATTAAATTTGCAGTATCCATACATGTGCATGTAGAAATATGTAAGCAACTTTGCAATATATGCCAGCTTTATTTTGGAATAACTGTACATTTACATATGTAAAGATTAGATTTAGATTTGTCTAACATAAAGTTATAAAGATTTAGATATGTAAACTGGAGCTCTGACACTCAGCTTTCGTAACTTGATGTTACAGCACAAACTCTTCCACTGCTGTCACCTAAGAACTTATGTCCCTTAGTGTCATCTTTTCAATTCTGGCCAAACATTTTTTTCTTTCCTGTAAATTATGGAGGGAATTTTGATTTATCTTAGAATTTAATGTTATTCTCCGTGCATATCAAACTTGTTAGTACAGTGAAAAGAAAATTGCACGTTGGTTAACTTGTATTCTTTTTGGCTTCAAGTAAGTCCTAAACGTGTGTGTGTTCTATAGAAATAATAACTTCTCCAATTTTTTGGAATAGGAAGATGTCTTCCTTTTCAAAGCTCTTCAGAGTCAGAAGACAGTCATATCATGCTCTACCTGTTGCAGCAATAGATCACGAGACTGAAGCTTCTTCACGTTGTCTATTTGATTTGCAAAGCATCGATCAGAAATAACTTAATTTTTAACTTTACTTTTCAGGAGTGTCCTAAATTTAACTATTCTCCACCTCATAGAAGAATTTACTCTTCTCAAATAATTTACAACCTCACTGGGCACCGCTTGGAAAATTATCTTATATCAACTGCTAATGAGTTTATGCAAAAAAGGTAAAAACACTCTATAATATATTAATTTAGCATATCTTGATTTCAAATTTTAATGACAACTGCCTTCTGAACTTGAGACAATAGATGAAAATTTCTGGAGCACCTAGGTCGTTGAGTCGGTTAAGTGTCTGACTCTGGGTTTCGGCTCAGGTCATGATCTCAGGGTATTGAGATCAAGCCCTGTGTCAGGCTCCCCACTCAGCAGGGAGTCTGCTTCCCTTCCTCTCCCTCTTCTTCTGTTCTCACCCCTGTTAATGCTTTCTCTCTCTCTAAAATAAATAAATCTTTTTTAAAAAAGTAGATGAAAATTTCTATTGATTATTTATGTGGTTAAATTCTCTATTTTATCAAAACAGTCTTATGTATGAAAAAAAATGTTTTTTTAAATAACAGTCTCCTCAAATAAGACTCATTTTAAGAAATCAAAAAGCACTGGGGTTTTTTTAGGCTGCAAAAATGTATTGTTAAACTTGTACATATCTTTTTCTTCTTGAAGCAAAAATTTTCTTGACTAGATTACACCAATTTGGAGAGGGGTTTTTTTGTTTTGTTTTGTTTTGTTTTCTCTATTCCACATCCCTAGGATCATGGCCTGAACTGAAGGCAGACATTTAACGAACTGAGCCACCCAGGCATCCCCAATTTGGAGAGTTTTAAGGCACGGCTTTAGGTGACAATTGGCCCTAGTTCCAATATATATATCTCAAGTTTAGGGATGAAATGTGTCCATGTATAGCAAGACCACAGGCTCATACCAAAGCCACCCAAAGGTTTGCCATGGATGTAAGGTTCGTAGGCTTGTATTTGGGATACCATGGATGGACCTGGAAGTCACTCTGTGTGCCAAGTGAAATAAGCCAGACACAGAAAGGCAAGTACTGCTTGATCCCACTTGCATGTGGGATCTGAAATAGTCAAACTCCTAGAAGCAGAGAGTAGAATGGTGGTTGTCAGGGTCTAGGGGTTGCAAGAAATGGGGAAATGTTGGTCAAGGGCTACAAAGGCTCAGTTATGCAAGATGAGTAGATTCTGGAGAGCTAATCTATAGCAATGTGACTATAGTTAACAATACTTTATTGTATACTTGAAGTTGCTAAGAGGATGGATCTTAAGAGCTCTCACCACACGTGTACACACATGCAAGGCCTGTGTGTGCACACAGAAAGAAAATGGTGTGAGCTGATGGATATTTTAATTAGCTTGATTATGATTATTTCACACTATATACATATATCAAGATATCAAGTTGTATACTTTGAATATCTACAATTTTTATTTGTCAGTTATATCTCAAATAAACCTGGGGGAGGGGCAGTTAGTCATTTTGCAAATAGCTACTGTTTCCTCCTTTCCTCTATCTCTTTCTTCTTTTATTTCTCAATGTGCACAAATGACTAATGTTCACTGTAAAATAATTAGAAACTGCATATAAGCAGAAATAAAAAGGAATTTCTCTCTGTCCAGATAGAACCACTATTGTTTATCCTTACAAAAATTTTCTAGACACAGATACATGTAAATATTTTCAACAGAATGAGGTTTATTATAAACTTTTCTAAAACCTGCTTTTAAAAGAATAAACAATATACTGTAGTGTTCTTTGTATGTCAGAAATATAGCTCTATAGCATCACATTTAGGATGATAGTCACCAGAGGATTAATCTAGTGTGACTGCACCATGGTTTAGTTAACAAACCTAACTTGGGACATGTTAATTAATCCATTCTTAAAATTACTGTCTGAATTTTTAAATCCACTTTTTATTTTTAAGAGACTATGAGCTGACGAATACCAGGCAATTATATAGGCACAATTCACCTTCAGGTGCCCAGGAAGAGAAAAAGTATAGCACCAGGGGACAAGCTAGGAGGAAAAGTCTGGAGAATCGAAGAAACAGAGACTTTTGAAAAAAGATGAGAACTGATATTACATCACTTTAGTATTAAATCATTTCTTTAGGGACGCCTGGGTGGCTCAGTTCACTGAGTGGCTGCCTTCGGCTCAGGTTGTGATCCCAGGGTCCTAGGATAGAGGCCCACATCCGGCTCCTGACTCAGCAGAGAGCTTGCTTCTCCCTTCCACTCTGCCTGCTGCTCTCCCTGCTTGTACTCTCCCTCTCTGTTAAATGGAGAAATAAAACCTTAAAAAATTCTTTTTTTTAAAAATATTTTATTTATTTATTTGACAGACAGAGATTACAAGTAGGCAAGAGAGGCAGGCAGGGAGAGAGAGGAGGAAGCAGGCTCTCCGCGGAGCAGAGAGCCCGATGTGGGGCTCGATCCCAGGACCCTGGGATCATGACCTGAGCCGAAAGCAGAGGCTTTAACCACTGAGCCACCCAGGCGCCCCCCAAAATTCTTTAAAATAAAAAGAAATCATTTCTTTAAAAAAGAATTTTTAAGGGCTGAAATATTGTAATTTTTGAGATGGTGTATGATCCAGTTAAGTTGAAGGAATTGGTTAGATTACATATCACTTATTTTCAGAATGATTACTCCATATTTGCAATTGTTTAAAAGGACTTTTTATTTCTAGTTATAATGTACACTTTAGATTAAAATATGATAAAAGAAATCTATAAAAATGTGAACTATTTTCCAGGCAGTATTTATTTCATACTTTTAATGTGCTCCTAGTGGAAAGAAAACATTGAGCCCTTGGTTAAACGATTTAGGTCCATTTATGAATATTTTTTCCATGAAAACAAATATAAATTTTTTTATTCTGTATAGGTATGGAGGTTGGAGTTTTGGGTTGCCTTTGACTAAAGACCTTCGTTTTGATATAACAGAAGTTCCTGCCAATAGAACACTTGCTAAGGTAAATTATAACCTTTCTTCTGAGATGTCATACAAATGAGAATGTGAACTTGAAATGCCCAAGCATGAACATGAGGCAAAAACAAAACATGGGTGCAATTAATTTGAGAAGCTGTTTGGCATAATGCTTTCCCTGTAGCACTAGCCTTCCAATGCTATGTGTTTACCCCAGGGAAACATGGGTACGTAAGCACCAGAGTACATACACAAAAATGTACATAGTAGTGTTTCTCATATTAGCCGAAAACACAACCCCAAATGTCCATATACAGTGGAATAAAGAAATTGTTCTGTATTTGTTCAGTAGAACTTTCAGCAGTGCAATGAGCTCAGTTCCATACAAGCAGGTGAATATCCCAAACATTACTAATAAGCAAAAGAAAAAAACAAAAAGAAACACTTAACTGTGATTGCATTTACCATAAACTTTAAGAGTGGGCAAAACTCAACTATATTGTTTATAGAGAGTATTGTGATTTTGAGGAACACAGAAAATCCTGGAGAAGATGTTCTGGATGCTGGCAATTTTTGTTTCTCAACTTGAGTGATGGTTCAATGTAGGTACTCCTTTTATAATTTTTGATTAAATAGTACATTAATGTTTTATGCTTATTTCTTTAGGTATATGTCATATATGGTTATCCTTGATTCTTACAGAGCATGGATACTTAACAGAATTTGATGGAGATAAATACTCCTATTGGCTTTCCCCCCTTTTTTTTTTTAAACTAGATCATACCTATGCTTTGAAATAAGCTAGAATCACAGAATCACACATATATGATCTCTAGGAGTCTTAGAAATTTTAATCTGTCCTCCTCCTTTTTCTCATTTGGTAGTAAGTGACATATACAGACCTGGGGGAAGTGGAGAGACTAATACTTATTTAGTAACTGTGATAAGCCAAGCACTAGTGTCACCTGGTACACAAACTAACCGATTACATCCTCATAACATTCCTATGAGAGAGACATTATCTGGCCTATTTTAACTGATTTTCATAAGGTCATATAGAAAGTAGATGGTAGAGTTGGAGATTTGAATGCCCTTCCCCCGCCATTTGTTCCTTTTCTTCCTCTCTCCACACACAGAGTAAACATTCTTGCATAAACAAAGAGTTCTAATATTAAATAACTTCTCTCTTGTGATTTTAAATTATCAGCTGGGTTTCTTGAATTGAAATACAGCAGTATTTTAAAACCCTATGGGTTTTTTGTTTTTTGTTTTTACAGAAAAGGTAAAGTTACTCACTTCTGTGTGGTTTGTAACTAGGAATGGAAAGTTAGTATGGGAATTTCCAGGTTATCAGTCTTGTTGCTAAGGACACAGTGTGTGTGTATGTATTTAAACTTTGTACAGTCTGGCCTAGATGCCGTTTGTTGTTATTATTATTATTAGTGAGGATGTCTTAGCTCTAGTCCCAGAATCCCTATACACTAGCCACAGAGATGGAGATATTAATGATTTCTCCAGTTTATTTCAAGTTTGCCTGTAGAGGAGGTACAGAATAACTAATAACCTACTGCTATCACACAGGGGGAAAAATGTTTTTCCCAATCTCTGCCCACCTCTAAATTGGAGACATAGAGGTGTGTGGTCAACACTCTGGGGAGTGGTTCTAATCTTCCAAGATAAAACAAGTTATTGGGAAATTGGTGCTCTTCTTTTAAATATAAATCCTGTGGGCTGTCAGATGAGGCAGCCTAATCTCTTTGAACAAAATACTGATCTTGCCTCCTTTTGGAATTTAACAGGTATGGTATGATCCAGAAGGCTATCACTCACTTCCAGCTTACCTCAACAGCTTGAATAATTTCCTCCTACGAGTTAACATGTCAAAATACGATGCTGCCCGACATGGTAAAGTTACTTATGCAGAAGCTTCTTATATTGCAACTTTTGCCTCTGTCCATATAAAAATGCATGGTAGAGCCTGTTTCCTCCAGGTATTTTATGGTATCTAAATCACAGATCTTTAAAAGGAGTCTGAAAGTAGTAACTACCACCAGATGGAACATTCTGGGTAATCTCCTTAACTTCAGGTTAATTTAGCTTCCTCATTTATTGAGTCAGGATAATAATGCTTAATATCATCCTTGTTGCTGCTCTCATGTCTAGTAGCTATTACTCATAGGAAAACATTTTATTACTATTTACTTGTATATAGGCTAAGAAATCAAAAATACTTAAATGTTAATAATTCTAAACATGAAGCCAGAACTTTCAAACTAAAAAGTTCTATGCATGACCCAAACTGTTACCATTAATTGAGCACTTACCATATGATATGTGCTTTATATGAAATATTGCTAATCCTTACAAACAGCCTTTCAGGATGAATATTTTTGGTCTCTGCTATTATTTCTCTAGGGCTCAGAAATGAGATTTGAACCCAGGTCTGTCTGACTCCTGCCTCTTCATTTTTCTAATACTTCTCTGGACTCAGTCATATCTCCTTCCATTGGATTTCCCAGGAGGCATCCACATAGTTTTCAAAACAGGGTTTGGGATTTGAAAGAGACTGATTTACTTTTTTCAAACTCAATTACTGTTCATCAAACCATTTCATCTTGTTAAGCCTGCTCAAATTATTTTCCATACTGATCCTAAAAATTAATAATAGTAAAGATGGAGAAAAATGAGTAACCTATTTGCTGGCCAAGACTGAGTTTCTAGATGAATAAACAGGCCAACAAATAGCCTACTAAGTAGAAAAATAGACACAACATACCTTTCAGAAATGCCAACATCTGTTTTCTTTCATCTCCTTCCTGTTGGGCAGAATAGTGTGTGCTGGATATTCTGGTGAGTGGAGAAGTAACTTACAGAGTCAGATACTCATCCTAGCAAGAGAATCTTTCAGTCTTCATTTTAGAGACAACAGTATTTTTTTCCCAACTGCTTTGGCATTTTCCTAGCGGGAGGAACCATGAAGAAAACAAGACTGATAGATGGTCCTTAGATCTAGAGCATCGATAAAGGGCATAGTCAAAAGTGGCAAATTAAATTAAATGGTGACCAAACCTGGATGGGTTTAGTATGACCTGGTTTGAAATATGATTGAACACTGAACTTTTGGTAGGATGTCCTCATCAGAACAAAAGGTATTTGTTTCTGTGACAGATAGTGAAAGTGTAAGAGCTGTAGAAATGCTAAGTAGGTGAGAACAAGAGACCAATGCCATTTTTGAAGAGTCAGCTTTTGAAACCTGTGTTCAGGTTTCATTTATTAGTAGTATTCTTTGCCAAGACCAAGGCAACCTGGATCACTCTGGACTCTAGCAGGCTTTTTGTGGTCCCTACCACTGTATTTTTTAAGTTACAGAAGTTAAAGAACTAAGGATTCTGGGACATAAACTATATACTGACCCTAAAAGGAAATTTATATTTTAGGTTTAAAAATAAGGCTTAGTTTGAATTATGTAGCAATTAGTAGTAGTGTGCCATATGTGTATGTGTGTGTATATGTGTATCTATATTTTTTTAACTTTTCTTGTGTAGACTCATGAAAGTGGTAGCTTTTCACCCTCTTGGGAAGGAGTTTGATTTTCTTTAAAGAAGAAATCATGTCACCCCCAAAATACTTCTGTTGTTCTGTAATGCATGTATGGGGCCATGGTAATACTGTCTTTAAAAATCAGCTCAGTTACTCTACTGACATCTCCCTCCCCCAATGACACTACCTGTTTTAAGGCATGTTTGTTGAATTCTGCATGAATTGGGATTTTGCTTTAGCTGTAAAAGTGATTTTCTTTGAAATCTAACATGCTAGTAAATATCTTTTAATTAGTTTTCTTTTGCGATGTCAATATCTATTATTTTCATGGAGTTCCCTCTAGTGGTTAATTTAACATGAAAATTCTGTTTTCTTCTCAAACAATATAGGTTTGCTTGTTTTCTCTAATAAATGTTCTACCGTATGCTCTTTTCTCGATACACTGACACATTGTTCCCTCCACCCTCATGTCCATTTTGACTGTTTATTGCGTTAGTAGTAATGGTCAATGGGGAGCATCTCATTTTAGATTGACAACTTACAGAGACAATCGAAACAGATCGTGTGTTATTTTGAACATATATTTTATATGGGGGAAATCACTGAAATTTGAAGATTCAGTTTGATTTAATAAGTATTCATTGACTGATCACTGTACTCAAGACAATATTCTGGGTGCTGTAGAATCCACAAAGAAGATTTCCATATACATCCTTAACCCCCTTAACCCTCATGCATTTACTTGAGCTTTCTGCTAAAAATATGTATAAAACAATTGGTTCAGCAGCATTTTTCATAGTGGAGTAAATGCATTTGTAAAGATTTCTCCAGTGAAATGGAGTAAGTTCTTGATTCTGAAATACCAAGCAGAAATAAAAAAAAAAATGTTTCCCCCCCTGCCTATATTATGATTCAGCAATAGGTTTAAGTAGGGCCCCAAGGAAAACTAAATCTCAGTAAAAAAAAAAAAAAAAAAAAGAGACCATTAATTTACAGAAAAGATAAGAAAAGTGCATTCCTCTATGATGTGATTAAAGTTATAGGCCACATTGATTGTTGCTGGCTTTTTGTTTTGCTATATTTTTTTAACATATAACAGTTACAGAATTCAACCTCAAAATATGTTACATTCTACTTAGTAAAAAATATAAATTTAAGTTATGCAAGAGAATATAACTTTAGAATAATTTCTATTTGGCTGCTGTGAAAGGGTCTTATTATCCTGATATAATAAACATATACTACATGAGCAGTAAGTGAGAGAGTTCTTGCTTAGCTTAGGACTCTGTAAAAAACAAATGTTTAAGGGATAGCCTCAGTGCCATCCTTTACGGTTCTTTTCCAAAGTTTCTCAGACTGTAAAACTTTGCCTTCCGGTGTGGTCCATTAGGAAACTGTTGCCAGCCACCCATTTTGACTGTGGCTAACTATGGCTGTCAACATCCTCTGAGAAGTGGAGAAAAGAATCTGGCTTGTAACTCAGAAACTATAACTGACTATGGAACATCCCAATAATTTAGGATTGGATTGGATTTAAGTGACTGCTTTTTCAGACCAGCTAGTTTTTCTGAATTCTCTTGGATCTTTATATGTCTCAGTGAAAATCCCTCAGAGATGGCCGAAACCGCCAAGCCTTACCCTGGTAGAGTTCTGGAACAGTAGTTTTCTTGGAATTAGTAAAAGAGGAGGGATCTTCTCAGGCTACAGTATTTTCCCAGCAAAAGACTAAACAGCAATGGAGTGGTCAGTGTTTTTTAGGAGATCCTCTTATAACTGGTCTAAATACCAATATAATAAGTGTTACTGAAATACAAACATGTGATGAGATAGAATAAAATGGAAAACAAAAAATGTAATAGAGGGGAAATGCTATATAAGAAATGTAAATTCTTGGGGCACCTGGGTGGCTCAGTGGGTTAAAGCCTCTGCCTTCAGCTCAGGTCATGATCCCAGGGTCCTGGGATCGAGCTCCGCATCGGGCTCTCTGCTGGGTGGGGAGCCTGCTTCCTCCTCTCTCTCTGTCTGCCTCTCTGCCTACTTGTGATCTCTGTCTATCAAATAAATAAATAAAATATTTTAAAAAATGTAAATTCTTGCCCCTTCTCTCAAAATTCCATATATAATATGAAAGCATTTTTTTTTCTTTTTATGTGAGTGCCATTAATTGATGAGACTAGCTAGGGGGACATAACTTTCCTTTACAATAGTATCCCCAAAGTAAAATGAGAACATAAGGAAGAAAGTATATATTATTCATCCAAAAATTGGTATTTCTGAATATCTACTAATGAAAAAACCTGTCTCTTCTTTAAGGCATCATCATGTATAGTCATCCCTATCCAGGAGTGCAAGACCAGGAACAAGCCACGTAAGTAGAAACATCCAGCATGACTACTCCTTGGCATATAGTCAAGCTTCTGTATAAAGTACTATAATTGGAAATCACAGTTGTATGTGAATGAATGTCAGTCTAGAAGGGTTGTTAATATAAGTCACTGACTGGGATAAAAGGAATTTTCTGAAAGTCTGTACAGTGAGATTGCCGAGTGAGCTTGCTGACTAGAGAGTCAGAATCTGCTGCTTTTATAAGTCAGATGTGTAAGTGCTTCATGATTTCAATTTCCCCGCATAGCGTTTAAGTACTAGTTCTAATCTCAAGAACTGTATATTCCTTGCATATACCCAGTAACTCTTGGAGACCGGGGTTTACTTATTTATTTATCAAATATCCCTGGTCAGTTCCGATGCACTAGAGCTATATTTACCCGGGGTCATAGCCGAGTCGTGTAGAAGATATTATCTGGCTGCCTTGCAGGAAGACTTATTTGTGTCTGAGCCAAGTCTCATATTGTTTTGTTGATGGTTTTAGTCATGAGTCTTTCTGAAAGGAAGAGAGTTCCAGAAACTTAAGTGTGCTTTCCTCTTTCTATTGCTCACTACAGAATGAGCAGCTTAATCGATATTTTAGTGGCACTCTCCATCCTGATGGGCTACTCTGTCACTACCGCCAGCTTTGTCACCTACGTTGTCAGGGAGCATCAGACCAAAGCCAAGCAGCTGCAGCACATCTCAGGCATTGGTGTGACATGCTACTGGGTAACAAACTTCATTTATGACATGGTGAGTAACTTGTGTCATTGCAAGAAAGACAGGATTGATTTGGGAAAATACATCAGTTTGAGGGGCACCTGAGTGGCTCAGTCGCTTGAGTGTCCAACCCTTAGTATCAGCTCTTGTCATGGTCTCAGGGTCGTGAGACTGAGCCCCATGTCAGGTTCCACACTCAGAGTGGAGTCTGCTTGAGATTCTCTCCCTTTGCCCTCCCCTGAATCATGCTTGCTTGCATTCTCTCTTTCTCTCTAAAAACAAATAAATCTTTTAAAAACAGATGGCATTAGCTTTACTGGCCCTACCTTGTTCAGATCATTACAAGTCAGTAAATTAAGAAAAAAACATTTGCATCAGTTTTACAGTCATCCGAGAGAGGAAAGCTCTACCTCCCCTCATCTCTATGGTCTGAGACCATCTATATCAGATTCCCCAGGACATTTACTGAAATGTAGATTCCTGCACCCGCCCCCCCAGACCTACTAGTTCTGTACCTTGGGAGTGTAGCCAGGATATGCATTTTTAACAAGATCCTTTATTTTATGCATACTAAAGTTTGAGAGCCACTACTGTGGAGAATTAGAAGTTAGCAAAATAGCTTTGCCCAATGGTACCAAATAATCATGCTTATAAGAATTTAATCAACTAATAGTAAAAAATTTGAAGTAGAAGTTCCTGATGAATGACATTATTAGAGAAGAATAGTTGGGACAATAAGGGATGAATTTCATTGACAGCTCTCTCATTTACATAAAATGGTCCCAAAGTTCAGATGGGTTTTCTTGACTCCAAATGTGCCAGTATTGGCGAAAAGCCCAGGAGGTGGTATGCATTTGCCTGGTGATTATGGCAAAATTGTCTGAGTTGCTGTATATCATTGGCTTGAAGAGCTGGAGAGTAATTAACTGCATATCCACTTTGTTAATGTATCCAGTGAGGTCTGAAATGCGTTTGTTGAAGAAGTCAAATCTAAAAAGAATCGTAATAACTCCTCTGGACTTAATAGGAGCTTTAAAGCCAAGAAAGCTTAAAGTACATGATTCTGTGAAGAGCTGCTTACTACTTAGATTCTATTGTCATATATATGGTGTTCATTCCAATTTAGGAGCCCCCCCAATTAAATTACCATCTCCTTTATAGTGTACATCTTGCTACAACCTGCACAGCATTTAATATTTCTGTTTGTCAATAAAACACTGAATTCTTTGTTCATATATGTGTAATTCCAAGAATGTGTGGAACCTGCCACCCTGCTATTTTACACAGAGTGTCTCACACTGATAACCAAGCCTTAGAAATCTACCACCGGTCAGCATTCCAGCTTTCAAAATGAAATCAATATTTTGAGGACTGAAATCTAATACCAAGATACCTGACTGTCTTATCTTTCTCACTGAACCTCTGTCACCAAATGATCCCAAGTCTCAAAGCCTGGAGGCAGGAACACCAGGGACTCCGTGTACATCTATAAAGATGGAGACTGGCTTGACCTTCTATTACAGGAGACAAATTCTAGAGTGAAATCAATGGTAAAATAAGCTGAACATTGCAAGCAACAGGAACATAAATAAAAATTCATTCCTTCACCGATTTCAAGGTCAACTTGTTACAATTTTAACTAGATGGGCTATTGATGTTTTTGGAAACATATTTGATGTATATTAAGCCTTGTTTTACATATTCCCATAGGCCTTCTACTTGGTGCCTGTAGCATTTTCAATTGGTGTCATTGCAATTTTCAAGTTACCTGCCTTCTACAGTGGAAATAACCTAGGCGCCGTATCTCTCCTCCTTCTACTATTTGGGTAAGCTGCAGTGAAAGAAGAATGAACAGATGTAATTTACATATGTAATTTAATTACATAAAAATGGATGCTTTAGAATGATCAGAAAAATGTGTGTACATGTATGGACTTATGTATTGACAAATCATGAATATATAGCATTGTAAGTTGTGTACTCGTGTATATTTTATTTGCATTTTTATAGATGTCTAGCATATACACAATATTATTTCTGTATTAGGGCAATACAGGTAGTACAGGTTAATATCATCAGTGCGAGCAGAGCGGTTCTGTCTGCCCTGAATGCACGAGTAGCATCCATCGACTTCGCAATGTAGCTGATGAAGGATTACTTTGTCTTTAGTTCTTCTTCATCACTGGAAAGGTTGCTGCAATATTTGCTCAAGCAGGACATCCAGCTTCTGGACATTCCGTGTCTGCTTAGCTAACTTAAAATAAGGTCATTATTTTTTCTCAGCTTTAAATTGTAAGATTTATATTGATTAAACTCTTATTTCTGAGAAAACAAACAAACAAACAAAACCTTCCCTGCATAGGATGAGGACATGTCTAGAAGGAATTAATTTGTAGTTGTGATGGTCTACAGCTACTCAAGTTTCCTGAAAAGAGAAGCTTCTTACTGTCACTTAAGAAATCCAAAAGATTTGTCAAAAAATGTTATAAAAGAGAGATCTAACTATAAGAGATCTAGCAACTTATCCCAAATGTTTATTTTCCAAAACCCTATCAAAGTTTTTGTTTGTTTTTTGTTAAAGGATAGTGATGAAGGCATAATTTTAATCCTTAGTATTATTAACATACAGGTATGCCACATTTTCTTGGATGTACTTGCTGGCTGGGCTCTTCCATGAAACAGGAATGGCTTTCATCACTTACGTCTGCATCAACCTTTTTTTTGGCATCAATTCCATTGTTTCCCTGTCAGTGGTGTACTTTCTTTCCAAGGAAAAGCCTAATGATCCGGTAAGGTCCATTATTAGTCTGCTAAACTTCAATAAAGTATGAAACGTTTCAACATGTTCAAGGTGAAAAGATTTTCTGTATTTTACATTATCTAATACAAAAGAGGAATTTCATTTAATTCTATTAAATTTAGTAGAGGAGAAACTACAGCCTTTGAAAATTTTTAGGCTCCATCTAGGTTTATACCTATGATTATACTTGCCCACTGTCAAAACTATTGACATTTGATAGGGCATGAGTGGGGTGATGGAGGTGAAATCAGATATATTATATGACACTGTGAAAATCATGCAACCAATTGGCCAGCTACACTTTTTACTCATTAACAAATTGCTATGGTATGGTAGTAACAAGGACAGTGACTTAGTTCTATGACTGTGGGTTAAAATTTTTTTGAACATTTACAGAGAACAAACCTAATTCATCCTCTTTCAGTCATGTATTGAAGTCTACTTCATTGTAAGCATCACCTTCCATTCAGAGGGGACAATTATAATTAGTGAGAAGGGAAGCACTAGCAGTGCTAAGAGATTGAATTGGAAAGAATAGAGAGGAAATGAAATGAACTAAGGAATAGACAAGCACACTCCAGAAGGAAGAAGACAATTCATGAGTTGGAAGTGGTTGGCCCAAGTGTGAATAACGTGAAAATGAGCCATTTGTTCCTTATCGAGATAGGCTGTCTCTCTTTTCTCACTTCATTTTAGTCCTTCTTCACGTACAAATTACCTAAGGTTCTAAAACTTTACCTTACCAAATGCCTCCTTTACTCAGGCATGACCAATACCTTGTGTCAGACCCTAACAACTTGGCTATTTTTGCATGGATGTAAGGCAGGAGGTAAGGCAGGGCTAGAAGTGATTCAGCCTCCAGGATTTGGCTTGATCATAGATCATCTCAAGAAAAAGATAATCCTTTTCTGCTTGTATTTTAGTTATAAATCTCTACTGTTTGTTTAGAGTAAATACTTATATGTAAATTCAGCATACGTGTGAAATATTTGCCAATCTAGATGAATTTCTCAAGTTTTACTATTTGTCCACATCTAGTTTTGCATTTCTGTTAATTTGTTAGAACTCTAACATGGAGCTTCATTTCTTTTTTTCCTCTCATTTCAGACTTTAGAACTTATTTCTGAAACCCTCAAGCGCATTTTCCTGATTTTTCCACAATTCTGCTTTGGCTACGGTTTGATTGAACTTTCTCAACAACAGTCAGTCCTAGACTTCTTAAAAGCATATGGAGTGGAATACCCAAGTGAAACCTTTGAGATGGCTAAATTAGGTGCAATGTTTGTGGCTTTGGTTTCTCAGGGCACCATGTTCTTTTTCTTGCGGCTCTTAATCAATGAATGGCTAATAAAGAAACTCAGGTAAATAAAATTAAAATACTGTTTGACCTCCATGATAAAACTCAATTCAGAGTATTTCAGAAGTGGTCCATAGTCATCTTTCCATTAGTAAAATGGAAATGTTGTAAAAAAAAAAAAACAACCTTAAAAAAACTGTCAATTCACCATTTCATTTAGTAAATAGTTACCAGACCTTACTATATGTCTACAAGTATTGTTGTAGAGAGAATAATATTAAAGAAGCTCAACTGTTAGCCTTAAGGAGATTAGCCTTAAGGTTCAGTGGTGAAAAAAAAAAAAATATTTAGTGGTGAGAAGAAAATACATACGTAAACAAAAGATATAGTGTTTGAGTTGTTTAAAAGGAAGGATAGAAAGTAGAAATGAGAAAAGAGTACTGAGTGAGTAGCATATTAGCAGTGGGTTTCGGAGAAGATTGGGTAAAGAGAAAAACAGAATCATAAATTAAAAAAAAAGAAATATATATACCATTGACCCAGCTACTCCATTTCTAGGATTCGTTTCCTACAAATATGCTCACACACATGCAGAATTATGTTTGTATAAAATCATCCATCATAGCAGCCATTCTTAATAGCAAAAGGATGAAAGCAAACTAAATGTCCTCCATGTAAGGATTGGTTCAATAAATTATTTATGTTTTTTTTAATAGTGAAACACTGTGCAGTCATCAGCCTGATACAGTTCTGTATGTAATATTTGGGGTTACTGCTGATATTATTAAGTGAAAAACCTAGTTTCAGAACTTTGTGAATTGCTTATTACCACTTGGGTTAGAAAAGAACTCTAATTTATACGTACATATGCACTGACTGTCTCTAATTATGGATGCCTTGCTGAAGAGAACTGTACAGGAAAACTTACTTCTCACTATATATTATTCAGTACCTTTTTAATGCATTGATGTGCATATATCACGAATGGAAAAATAAAACAAGTTAAAAATAATGAAAAGAATGACAAGAGCAAAGATCAAGCAAAAAAAAATCTTGGCTTGTATTTGAGAAATGAGTAATACAATGTGATTAGAACATAGAATAAATGTAATAAAATGTAGAAGCTTAAGCATGTGGCCAGAAGACTATGGAGTCTACTAGATACTTGGCTAAAGAGATGATTTGGACTTTGTTCAACAAACAAATGGTCGTCCAATAAAGGTTTTGACCAGAAAGCAGCCTGATCAAATGGTGGTTTAGGAGATGTGATTCTGTGGATGTCCTACAGATTAGAATGGAAGAGTCAGAGATATTGGAACAGTTTGAGATTCCTGAAGAATTTAGGTGAGAAAGAGTGAAAGCCTCTGATGGTAATAGAAATAGACAGAACATGATTGATGACTGGGTGTTAGAGGCATTTCCAGTGTTAGGAGACTGACACGAGTGGATTTTAGAATGGGGAAGATTCAAAGAAAACATCACAGTTGGAATCTCTGGGGATATCATTAAAAGAAGCAGGTACATTGGGAGGAAGATCTGATTGACTTGTTGGGCTCTTAAATTTTGTTTGATTTGGTCTGCTTCAGTATATGTTAGGCAAGATGTTGATGTGGGTTTGAGACTTAATTAGTTTTCAGGGCCAATAACCTTAACTAGATCCTAGGTAAGACTTTCACAGGAAACAGAACATAGAGGAACATTCATGTTATTGATGATAAAAGAAGAAATAAAAAGGATTTTCTTTTAAGAAGATGATAATTGATCATGGACTTATAAGTGTTGGGTCTTATTAATGACTCTAGTCTCTCTTTTAGGAGGTAACTTTCAAACCCAAACTGATCCCCTTGTTACTAAAATTAGGATTCTGAATTGTAACAGTGGATCTGAAAGCATTTAAGGCATGGAAAGCAGAAGCTGTTTTCCGAATACCATATTGGATATGGCGAATAGCATCCATGCTAATTTTTAACTTATTTAAGTAGCATAATGCATAACAAATTTAAAACAAACCTAGTGTGTGATTGCACACTTTTAGTGAAGCGAGAACCCATTAAAATATGTGAGAATTGAGTGATGCCGTCTAGAATCACTGATGCCGAATCATTGGGTCCATTTTTTAGACTCTTCTTTAGAAAATTTAATTCTTCACCTGTAATGGAGACAATAGATGAAGATGAAGATGTGCGGGCTGAGAGATTCCGAGTAGAGAATGGTGCAGGTGACTTTGACCTGGTCCAGCTCCATCGTCTTACAAAGACCTACCAGCTTATCCACAAAAAGATTATAGCTGTGAACAACATCAGCATTGGGATACCCGCTGGGGAGGTGAGGAGTGCTGCTTCATTCTGAACGGTCCTTTATATTGTCATATTAAGTGACAAAAATCTTCTTTTCTGGAAATTTTTTCCTAGAAATATGGAAGTTACCCCCTGAGTATTTTGATGGATTCTGTATATAAAATTTACACACATCATGTGTTACCCTCTAAATCTTCCCTCTTAACAGAAAGTAGTCACCATACCCCAAGTCCTAAGCCCCAGCCCAAGGTGCTGTCCTCCCTGGGGTAGGTTTCTAGTCATGATGCCTGTGCGGGGTGCTGTCTTCAACTTTTAGTTTTCAGCCACTTGTAAAAAACAGCATAAAGAGACCAGTGTCCAGAAGCAAGGTCCTAGAACTGCATCCATATTTATTCTTGCTGTTTTTATAAAGAAAATATTGGGGCACCTGTGTGGCTCAGTTGGTTAAGCATCGGACTCTTGATTTTGGCTTAGGTCATGATCTCAGGGTCACAGGATTGAGCCCCACATCAGACTCAGCATCAGTGTGGAGTCTGCTTGAGATTCTCTCTCCTCCTTTCCCTCTGCCCCTCCCCTCTTGTTCTCTCTCTTATAAATAACTAAATATTTAAAGGCAAAAAAAAAAAAAAAAAGAAATACTAAGGCAGCTTTGAAAGGAGAAAGAGAATGTGAGCATTTCCCTTAGTTTTTGGAGCAGAGCTACAAACCAAATGCATCAAATCTATTCAACAGCATAAAATTATTCCTTCAGTGGCTTATTCAGTAAAGTTGTGATTTTGTGTGAATAATGTGAAATCTATAAATATAATTACTTTGTCAAGTTAGCATATCTTACTTGTGGGATGTTTTGTCATGTCACCCAGATAATATAAGATAATGTGTAAAATAAGTCATAAGTATATATACAAACGTTCAGATGGTTAAAGGGAAAAAGATATTTAAGTAACCATTTGTTTTAAAAGAGAAGGAAAGTTTTATCAAATACCGACAGAACACTACAATATCCATGAATAATTCCAATGATGTATTTTTCTTTGTAATTTATTTCACCCAGGGAGAAAGAGGAAAGAATATAATAGTAACATGTCTTTGGTTTGGATTAGGATTTATATATATATTTTTTTCTTTGCTCTCCCAAACTAGTGCTTTGGCCTTCTTGGGGTGAATGGAGCAGGAAAGACAACTATCTTCAAGATGCTGACAGGAGACATAATTCCTACAAGTGGAAATATTCTGATAAGAAATAAAACTGGGTATGAAAAACCATGGCTTCAACTCACTGAGCACAACATAATGACATGAAAAAAATAATTAAAATGAACTCTTTGTTATTTTGTAGTCGCATTATTAAATCCTTAGGGGAACAATAGCTATTCTAGGAGGTGGGAATTTATAAATCTTAAGTGTGATATGGTCGTGGGATATTTTACCTTTTTTTATTAGAATCACCAATCCCCGTGACCAAAAAAGAGCTGCCTTCCTCATATTTGAGGACGGGCAGGGACATGCCTTTGGAAACTCTCTGTGTCTTTTCTTCTCTCAACTCAGATCCCTGGGTCACGTTGACTCACACAGCACCCTGGTTGGATACTGCCCTCAGGAGGATGCCTTAGACGACCTGGTATCTGTGGAAGAACACCTGTACTTCTATGCCAGGATACACGGAATTCCAGAAAAAGACATCAAAGAAGTGAGTAGAAGTTTGAAAACTAGTTCCTTTGAAAACCATTACTGTTTTCGCTCCCCAGCCCCCACTCTCCCAACTGAGTGAGACCTGGAACACTGTGGCATTTTCTTGCTGTCAGGGACCACTGAGGCAGTCTTCCCTTAATTGTGAGTATCAGACAAGACGCCTGCGAACCCAGTTGCAGAAGCTCCTTGACCTATGTTTGCTCAGAACTATCCAGTAAAAGATCATACTTGCCAGAGGCTCAGGGCTGAGCCGTGGTTGGTGAAGTCTGCACACCCTCCTGTGTTTAGATAAGTTCTGAAACCGGGGGGACTCCCCAAAAACTGCCCACGTAAAAGCGAATAGCTTTCATTTTGATTTTTTTAAATGTGATTTTGTACTTCAGTGCCATCATTTGCCTTTTTACTGGAACGGCTAACCCTTGGGACAGCTTTCTCTATTTCTGCCACCCTGAGGACTGCTGAAACCCTCCTAGGATTCCACTCTTTGCCAGAGCTGTTTAGCTACAGAAATAGCCTCACGAGCCCATGACTCCTGAGTTAACGTGCTGCAGTTTTGATACTGGGTCAGTTTTAAATAGACATAAAGTCTTTGTGACAATTTGCCCCCTCCGTAAGAAGAAAGATGAAACAAAGAGGACAATCCATGAGAAACCTGCCTTGTGAAGGGTAGAATTCTGTTTCAGCTCTTTTAAGTTGTATATAGAAATCCTGCAGAAAGTCCAGTCCAATTGTAAATACACAACACACATTTCTGTGGGCGGGGGGGGGGGGAGTCCCATTTAAAAATGGGCCTCCACAGAATTGTTTTTATCTCTTTAAGACATTATTAATTTTTAGGTGGACCTTTAAAAGTAAAAATAAAATAAGTTGGGTTTAAATGTTTGAATTGTTTTCAGTATGTATTTCTTCATTATAGAACTTTCTTTCACAATTATCTTTTTTCCCTGTAGTGCTGTTAGGGTTTTGGCAACAGAAGGTCAACAACCTAACTCCTGTTTTCCTCCCACAGACTGTTCATAAACTCCTGAGGAGACTTCACCTGATGCCCTACAAGGACAGAGCTACCTCTTTGTGCAGTTATGGCACAAAAAGAAAATTATCCACTGCACTGGCCTTGATAGGGAAACCTTACATTCTCCTGCTGGTAAGAGGATCGTTGTGGAAAAGGGGACTGCATGATTAGACCCACATATCCAATAGTGTGTGTAACATTTTATTGTCATTGTTGCCATAAATCTTACTGAGGTCTCCCTTTGTGCTGGTTATTTTGCAAAACATCTTACACATACCACCTCATTAAGGGAATTTATTTTTTAAAGGATTTTATTTATTTCTTATGTCAGAGAGAGAGAGAGAGAAAGAGAGCGTGCGCGCACACAAGTGGTGGGGGTGGGGGGCGGCAGGCAGAGGGAGAAGTAGGCTCCCCACTGAGCAGGGAACCCAATACAGGACTCGATCCCAGGACCCCAGGACCATGACTTGAGGTGAAGGCAGACGCATAACTGACTGAGTCACCCAGGTGCCCT
This sequence comes from Mellivora capensis, assembly GCA_004024625.1. Classification (NCBI taxonomy): domain Eukaryota; kingdom Metazoa; phylum Chordata; class Mammalia; order Carnivora; family Mustelidae; genus Mellivora; species Mellivora capensis. Next base: position 99,353 of record PISX010002428.1, on the reverse strand, counting down.
TATTAAGGGAATTTATATCAGCAAAGAGCTATGGCTAGTGCATTTCAGAAGAAACACTTGTTATGGGAACAGGAAGTAGCCAGAACAAATTCAGCATATTCTAATAAGTATCGTTATGGAATACGAAACAGTTTGATTGCCCATTATTGAAGAAATCTATTGTTAGTAACTCATCAGGTGAACCAACATATTTTCCAACTTCTAAAATGGAAAGACAGAGTTTAGGGCAATGTGTTGTGCTAAAATTTCATTTCCCTGTTACTTAAAAATATGTGTTGCCTAGTTTGGGCTTGACAATATGCCTTTCTAATTTATTTGAATTCTTTGATGCAAGAAATGCATTCCACATTTATATTTTGGTTAAGAGTTGGAAAATTTAATTCATCACCTGGAGTACAAATTACCCATAGAGGTGATCTATAGGGCATCCTGCTCTTCAGGCCAGACGCTGGGAAGGGGCCTATTTCTGAGAAATGAACCTGCCCTTATTTTGGAAGATGCACTTCATTTAAGGAACTCTGAACTTCAGAAGAGTTTTGACTGTATGCAATACAAATTCAATTATAAATCACCACATTATTCCAGGGATTAAGTCCTACAGAGGACCCCATCATTTAAACTGCCCAGCTAAGTGATGCACAACCTATCTCCCTATGGAGAAGTTTATAGGAAGTTTATAACGTATTACATCCCTGCCCATCAACGCTTATGGTGGAATTTTATTGTCTAAGTGTCCCTTAACTTGAACAAGACAATCCTTAGGCACTTCTGTGAGAGAATAGAGGTAAAATATTTAAAATGTTTAAAATTGCTAGGCAAATGTTATGTATTAATGAGCTGAACTAAAATACAGGCTATGAAAGAAAGCTGTCATATTTTCTGTCATATGCATTTACCCTATATGCTCTTGTCTTCAAGAATAGGAACAGTGATAGGATATCCTTTTCTGTTTCCCCAAATCAACACTCATCCCTTTAGCCTCTTACTATAAAGACAAGATAATCCTATGTACATACTCTCCACTGAGAAAACAGACCTCTTAATTATGACCTAATCTTGACCTCTAATTTGTTAATTTAATCATCTCTTACAATCTATTATTGCTTGTTTAGCAATTATTTGTCATCTATTTTGAATTTTGTGTCTGAACAATTTTCCAAAACATCATTTATCTTAAAATATAATTTATATTTTCTACGTGGAAATTTCAGCAAATGTTATTTTTATTCCTCCGAAGAGGATTCAATTTCAATTAATAACATAGAATTTGAAATATACCTCCAAATAATACATTATATGTTGATAAAAATAAATTAAGTAAAATTTTTTAAGAAGTTAAAAAAGAAATAAAATAAGATATACCTCAAACATATTAACTGAAAAATCAAATTGTGTTCTGTGAGCAGGATATGCTTTATTATCACTCAAAGCCACAATTCTGTCAGGAGCAAGGTAGCAATCTTGTTGATGTAGCTTCAGATACATCTGTGACAATGTAGTATTAAATGCAGGAACCCCACTTTGTCAGTAATTGATGCAGATTTTTTTTTTCCAAAGAAATACGAGACAAGTGTAAAGTAGCAGGGTGTCAACTTCACTGAGACACTTTTTTAAAACAGATTGACAATTCTAAATGATTAATTTTGAGCTTTTTGACAGCAGCAGAAAGAAGCCTATTAAGTACAAAACAAGTTTGTCACAGGACTTCGCAAAGTGATTTCTGTTCTAGGCAAGTGAGACACGGTGATTCATGTAAAGAACCTCATCAAAAATTAATTAATTTGATAAATTTTTCTTGTAACTTCTATTAAGGATGAGCCGAGCTCTGGGATGGATCCTAAGTCAAAACGGCATCTCTGGAAGATCATTTCAGAAGAAGTGCAGAATAAATGTTCCGTCATCCTCACATCTCACAGGTAAACTGAGGGTGGGAACCCGCGAGCCAGTGACAGGATTCTAGGAGAGATGGGAAGAGATAACCCTGTAGAGTATGCATCGGTAACGAAGCCACAGGTGGGTTAAAGTAATTTATGTTGTCGTCATGGGAGCAAGTCAGGCAGGTTTCACGTGAGAATCCAGCTCCTGTGGTGGGGGGGATAGGGCCTAAGCAGTCTGTGTACAAACAGTTTCTCTTAGGGCGCCTGGTGGCTCAGTCTGGTGAACGTCCCATTCTGGGTTTGGGCTCTGGTTATGATCTTATGGGTCTTGAGATCAAGCCCCCCCCTCAGCAGAGTCTGCTTGAGGATTCTCTCCGTCTACTCCTCCTGTCATGTGTGGGCACCCCCGTGGGCACGCATGCACGCTCTCTCTCTAAAACAAATGAATAAATCTTTAAAAAGAAATTTAAAAATAAAAAGTAAAAACAAATTTCTCTTAAGTTAAGAGGAACTTATGATCTTAATTTAACTATTACTCCCTATTGCATAAAGTTCATCATCCTCGGCCTTAGTATGGAAGGCCTTTTATTGTCTGGCCTCATCTAAATTTCCAGTCTTTTTTTTCCTGTGACACCCCCCCACCCCATTCAGTCAATCTAAATGACTTAGTGGTTCCACAGACACTTACTATCCTTCCCTATCACCACACCCTTTCCCTGCCTGGCTTTCTACCTGAAATCTTTTTTTTGTTGTTTTTTTCCTGAAATGGTTATTTGACAATTTTTGAGTTCCCATCTCCCAGGCCTCCTCCATGAAGTGGACCCTTCCAATTGATTCAGTAAAAAAGCTACTGAAGCATTTTATCTGTGTCTTTCTTGTAAGATTAGCCTTGTATTAAAGCCATCCCTTCACTTCAATTATCATATAGTAGAAAAAGTTCTAGATTTTTTTTATAATTAAGAGTCACATTCAGGGACGCCTGGGTGGCTCAGTTGGTTGGACGACTGCCTTCGGCTCAGGTCATGATCCCGGAGACCCGGGATCGAGTCCCGCATCAGGCTCCCAGCTCCACGGGGAGTCTGCTTCTCCCTCTGACCTTCTCCTCGCTCCTCTCCTAGAGAGGCTCTCTCACTGCCTCTCTCTCAAATAAATAAATAAAATCTTTAAAAAAAAAAAAAAAAGAGTCACATTCATATCCTAGCTTTGCCCAGCACGCTATATGTTCTGAAGCCAATCTTTTAATTTCCATTCACTTTTGTATGAAGTGGAGTGGATTTGTACCAGTTGTCATAGTTCTTGAAATGAGAGATTATATAATCAAGTACAGGTTAACTAGTTATAAATAAGAAAGCATAAAAGCCAACTGAATATGGAGTATGAAGTGTCATGAAAAAAAGCTCAGGATTATTTTGGAAACATTTCTCAGGGAATGTAGGTCTTGAGCTTAAGCTTGAAAGAGGTTGAAAGAAATACTGTGTTTGATGATAGGGCATTCCAGGTGAGCGAGATGGCTTCAAGCTGGAGAATAAAGAGTAATAAACCCTAGGTGAACACATTTAATTTGTATTTTAAAATGTATTCTTTGTGTCCTTCAAGGGAAAGGACATTTTAAGGAACTAAAATAGTATTTCTGAGGTGCCGTAATGAAACATTTGAACTTAACGCTTACAAGCACTTTTCTGTGCCCAGCATTCTGATGCGATTCTGTCTTTCAGCATGGAAGAATGTGAAGCTCTCTGCACCAGGTTGGCCATTATGGTGAATGGAAGGTTCCAGTGTATTGGGTCTTTGCAGCATATAAAGAGCCGGTGAGAGGCGCCTGGGCGGCTCAGTCTGTTTAGCTTCTGAGTCTTGGTTTCAGCTCTGGTTGTGATCTCAGGGTCCCAAAACGGAGCCCCACACTGGGCTCTGCACTCAGTGCGGCGTCTGGTGGAGTGGCTTTCTCCCTCTCCCTCTGCCCCTTCCCACAGTGCTTGCTCTCTCTCTTGCTCTGAAATAAACAATTTAAGTCTTAAAAAAAAAAGAAAAAAAGCAAGTGAAGAACTATTGTGTTGTTTGTTTAACATACAGTGTGGAGAAGTCACTCTACCAGTACCATACTAACCTTTGAGGATTGCTTCACAGCTTGTCTGTGACGAGAAGCAAAATGGGAAGAAAAAGTTGATCTCCAACTCACCTTAAGTTAAATTATCTTACTAAAAGGTCTTTAAAAAAAAAACCACACTACAACACAAATACTCTCAGAAAGTAGTTTTCTAAGAATTTACTTGATAACAAGTTAGACCTTGACAAGTATTATAAAGGCATAGATTTTTATCTTGCGTGTTCATGTGCCATGTGCACAGGCTTTTGGTAAGCTGTTTGACATTTTTACTGCATTCAGAACCCTTTAACCAATAATACATTGGGGAAATTTATACAAATATCATATTACCAAATTAAAATTAAATTAAGATTTTATATTTGCCAGAGTACATATGCACTTATACATGTCCATGTTAATCTCCAAACTTCAGGGTGTTACTTTATACCTTTATCTGTACAACTCGGCTTCTTATAAAATAGTATTAGCCAAGATAAGTAAGAAAAAAGGATGAAAGAGACATTATACGTTGTTCTCACAGAGTCTGTTGTGACTTGTTTACAAACTCTATACTTGGGCAAACAGTTAGCTAACATAATAAATCATTATTTATATTTAAAACCCCAGTGACTTTAATCTTCACTTTGGACACCAAATCTCCAATGACTTGCCTTTTTAAGACCTTGTTAGTTTTAAATTAGAAAGTATTTAACCCCAGACACTGATATCAGATGCCAATTCATTGATGTCAGTGAAAGCCAAGTTTTTATGTTTTCTTTCTAATTCAGCTTTTGTCCAAGGAGTATAACTTTGTGTAGCGGTAGAACTAAATAAAAAATCATAGCAGTGCACTATTGCCAGTGGCAACACACCTTGAACTTTTACGGAAAAATGGCAGTCTTTATTTAAGAAAGGGGCTATAATGGTCAGCTTGGGTCCTGTTTCGTTACCTAGAATTCCAGGGGAGTTATTTTGGCAAAATGTAACTCATACCACATTCTGCACTTTTTCTTTCTAGGTTTGGACGAGGATTTACTGTCAAGGTTCACTTGAAGAATACCAAAGTGAGCATGGAGGCCCTCACAAGGTTTATGCAACTGCACTTTCCAAAAACATACTTAAAAGTAAGTAGGAATTTGTCCTGCCTTTAGGTCTTGATTGGCTTTGATAGTCATAATCTAATATGGATACTTGTTAATTTCAAGTTGAGTTAGCTTTATTATTAATTGTAATATATTTATTAGTTCAAGATACACAAGATATTCTGAAACACAGTATAAACAAATAGAGTCTTTAAATTAATTATATAATTTTATAGCTATTTAAAAATAATGAAGTCCTGGGGTACCTGGCTGGCTCTCTCTGTAGAATGTGTGACTCTTGATCTCAGGGTTTGTGAGTTCAAGCCCCACGTTGGGTGTAGGGCTTACATTAAAATACATGCATACATACATACATATATAACATATATACATAAATGAAATATAGTCCTTTTATATATCTTTATTTCTTCCTCACAAAGACTTTATGATATACTTTTAGTTTTAGAGTTGTATATGTAACTAGTTTATGAACTATATATGTTAAGGAACTGAGGGATGACAGATATTATATGATCAAGGACATTTCTTATTTAAAAAAAAAAAGTAAAGTTCCAGAATGTCATAGCTAGAGAATATTATCTTCTTGTTCCTCTCATTTGGAAGACAAGCCTACAGTGGTTTGAACAGAACTGCTTGGAAATCAAGTTCTTCATTCCCACACTAGCTGAAATGTTGTTCACTTAATTTCATCATTCATATATATATATATATATATGTATATATATGTGTGTATATTCATAGGATATAATATATATGATATATATGTATATTCATAGGATGGACAGATATGTGTATATATCTCACATAGCACATACTTAAAATAAATGCATGTGACAAAAAAAGCTGTCTTTATAATATCTTTCATGTACAGGTAGTTTGTACAAGATGATTATAGCAAGTGAATGTTTTCAAAAGAAATCAGGTGTGGGAGCACCTGGGTAGCTTAGTCGGTTAAGTGTGAGACTTTGGCTCAGGTCATGATCTCAGGTTCCAGGGGTCTAGCCCCATGTTGGGCTCCTGCTCAGCAAGGAGCCTGCTTCCCCCTCTGCCCCTCCACCCAACTTGTGTTTTCTCTCTTTCTCAAATAAATAAGCAAAATATTTAATAAAATAAAATAAAAATAAAAGACATCAGGTGAGGAATGGTGGAAAGAAATTTAAAGGCTTGGGCAGCAATCCAGCTCTGCCTGTGTGTTTTCCAGCAAGACATTTAAAGTCTCTGAACTTCCTCTTTCTCCTTTGTGAAATAGGAATGATAACATCTACCTCACAAGATTGGTGTGAGGAATGGATGATAAAATGCCCACAAAGCTACTTCATAAACTACAAGGCACCATATTAATGTGCCGTGATTGTAGAGAGCAAAAGAGAGTGCATATTTTAAAACCATTCTTTTACCTCTATGGAATACCTTTGCCTTGACCTCCCAAACCTCGTCTAAATTCTCCAGGAAATATAGCTTTTATGATTCTTATCAAAGTCCATTTTCTACCATATAAATTAAAATTACGTTTAAAAATTAGAGGATGCTTTGCCTTACACAAATCACAGTAGTGCTTTTTCTTTTGGTTAGTTTCCAGGTCGAAACCAGTGTCTGCTCACTGAGTGATGAGATTCCATTCACCTCGGTGTGTTCTGGGACCAGGGCTACACAAAGCAAATGCAGTGATCATAAAAGTCTCATGTCTCTCTCGACAGACCATTCTTTGCAAGTGGATGGAGGTTTCTAGATCTCTAGAAGAGAAGTAGCAAGAGCAGCAGGTGGGGATCAAATAAGAGAGTCCAGTTGTGGTGACAGGTGTGATGCACTCACAGGTCAGTAAGAGAGGTTAGGCAGAGAGCAAAGGAGTGAGAAAAGGAGAGGTTTCCAGCCACAGAAGTCTTGAACACCAGGTGAAATTCACGGTCTTGATCTGACCCGTATCGGTTGCAGGCGTAGATGCTGGAGTAAGAACATATCTCGATAAAAGAGTGCCCCAGAAAGATTATCCTAGCTGCTGTGTGCCAGAACGTGTGAAGGTACGCAGGCTCCTGGCCACGGAAGACACTGTGGCAGTTGCTCAGACACGGGGGGTGAGAATGGGATTAACATTGATGGTACAAATAGAGAGGAATGGTTTAAATGTGAGACTCGTTTTAGAGGAAAAGCAAATAGGATATGGTAACTGAGTAAATATGTAGAAAAGCAGGACGTTAAATGTACTCCATGGAAACAAGAATAGATTACTAAGTAGATGGTTATACTATGGTCTAAATAAAGACATTGGGAAGAATTTTAGGGTGAGTTAAGAAAGAATGTGGCATATATTTTTTTAAGATTTTATTCATTTGAGAGAGAGAGAGTTGGCACAAGTGGACATGAGAAGGTGGGGGAAGGGGCAGAGGGAGAAGAACAGACTCCCCACTGAGCAGGCAGTCCAATGTGGGGCTCCATCCCAGCACCCCGAAATCATGACCTGAGCCAGAAGGCAGACAGTTAAATGACTGAGCCAACCAAGCGCCCTGAATGTGGCGTATTTTAATGAGATTTTTCCTACACAGTGCTTTTGAAATCTAGCCTCTTTAGCCAGTATAAATTAAACAGTTAATCCCTAGCCTTTTAGAAAGTTCTACACTAAAACAAACAAAAAAAATTTTTTCGGGATGCCTGGGTGGCTCAGTTGGTTGAACGGCTGCCTTCGGCTCAGGTCATGATCCCAGCGTCCTGGGATGGAGTCCCACATCGGGCTCCTTGCTCAGCGGGGAGCCTGCTTCTCCCTCTGCCTCTGCCTGCCACTCTGTCTACCTGTGCTCGCTCGCTCTCTCTCCCTCTCTCTCTGACAAATAAATTTTAAAAAAAATTTTTTTTTTCTAAATGTGATCTCTGAAAAAACCTTATGTGAGCTGAGCATAATCGGACATCTAAAATACCATTTTACAATATTTTTCCTAGGCAAGACTATAAAGACTTTATAAGTGCGCAGGAATATAGAATACCTTGGAATTGTCATTAGGTTTTTAATTTGTTTTCTCTCTGACATTTGTAAAACTTTTCATCTCATCTTTGCAGGTTGTTAGTTGCAAAACATAGCCATCCTTTATATTGTCTCATCACTGTCAGTGAATGAATTTCAGTGTTAGCTCTTGGTCAAGTTGTGTCTGGTGACCTCAGTATTACCAGACATTGCAGCATAAATGTTTCCTTTTTGTCCCCACAGGATCAGCACCTCAGCATGCTGGAGTATCATGTGCCAGTCACAGCAGGAGGAGTAGCAAACATTTTTGATCTGCTGGAAACCAACAAGACTGCTTTAAATATCACAAATTTCTTAGTGAGTCAGACTACCCTGGAAGAGGTAAGTGGGATACCATGATCCGTATGCATAATGTCATTTTTTTTTTCATTTTTTATTTTTTTTTATTTCTTTTCAGCGTAACAGAATTCATAGTTTTTGTACCACACCCAGTGCTCCATGCAATGCGTGCCCTCCATAATACCCACCACCTGGCTCCCCCAACCTCCCACCCGCCTCCCCTTCAAAACCCTCAGGTTGTTTTTCAGAGTCCATACTCTCTCATGGTTCATCTCCCCCTCCAATTTCCCTCAACTCCCTTCTCCTCTCCATCTTCCCATGTCATAATGTCATTTATTAATTATTACACATTCTGGTTATTTCTTTTTAATAACATTCATTTTGTTTGTAATTGAAACAGTATCTAAACTTGCACCTGAAGAACTTCTTAATTTATTTTTAACTGCATTTTGGGATGTTCAAAAAAAATGTGAAAAGCATTAACTATTTTTTAATGGAGAAAAGATTTTTCCTTTCTATAAGACATTTATATCCATTAGGTTATATGAATATGTAAAGCAACAAACCTGTAAAACAAATAGATATTAACACTTTCCTCACTTTCTGCTTCTTAAGTTTCTTTTCTTCCCTCACCCCTTGGTAGGTTTCTTAAATAACATTATTGATTGGCTTCCTGGGTTAGCATAGGATGGGGGTTCTAGAGGGAGTTCATTGCCAGACCTGTGGATCTGCTAGATTCAGGCAACCGAAGTGGTAAATGCAGAATTTTTTGGTTTCACTCACATCGTCTGTCTTAATTACTTTATATTCAATAACTAGAGGCTTTACGGGTCGTCTTTCATCATCTTTGCAGCATGTTAATTTTGTACAGCTCAACCAACCTAGTATATAGAACGTTTAATAGCATCTATCATCATGACAGGTCTAAACATTAGGCCTCAGGAGCCTCTAAGAGCTGCATTTTATGGACAATTTTTTATGGGGGCTTCAGGCAATTATGGCTTTACTGACCCAGAAAATTTAGCCTTTGACTTATCATCAACTACCAGGACCATGTCTGAAACAAAGTAGACTCTCAGTTTCTAGAGCAATCTATGATAGAATTAATGATTTTAAACCAAGTAATAAAGGTCTGTCTGTTAAATAATTGGCTTACTGAGCATAATTTGGGCTCTCTATACAAATTTTATTTTAGTGCATTGACTCTTGAAACTAGTGAAATTTCTCTCAATGTTATCATATAAACATTTGATAATGGCTTGGCTTGGGTTCCTGGATTATACTTGATAGAGATATTAATGTAAATCTTACAAATACAGATATGTGGTTATAGATATTTAATTATAGCTTTAAATTTATATTATGCTTGTAATTGTAGATGTAGGTTTTATTTTCAAACCCCAGTTAAAAATTTTTTTTAAGATTTTATTCATTTATTTGACACAGAGAGAGAGAGAGAGAGAGAGATCACAAGCAGGCAGAGAGGCAGGCAGAGAGAGAGGGGAAGCAGGCTTCCTGCTGAGCAGAGAGCCCAATGTGGGGCTCGATCCCAGGACCTTGGGATCATGACCTGAGCTGAAGGCAGAGGGTTAACCCAGTGAGCCAAACAGGTGCCCCAGTTTTTTAAAAGACTTTATTTATTTAATTTTGAGAGAGAGAAAGCATGAGAAGGAGGAAAGGCAGAAGGGGGAGGGACAAGCAGACTCTGCACCAAGCACAGAGTCCGATATGAGACTTGACCCCAAGACCCTAAGATCACAACCTGAGCTGAAATCAAGAGTGGGACATTTAACCAACTGACCCATCCAGGCAGCACCTCCCACCCTAGTTAAATTTAAATATCTAAAAGAATACTAGTGAGAATATATATTTCTGTATGGATATATGCCTATAATATCTAGTTTTCTTCTTTTTTTTTCCTCTTTCACTGTGTGTGTGTGTGTGTGTGTGTTTCTTCCTTTGCTTACCAAGCACTAATGACTTTTTTTTCCTTGGAAAAAATCAGGTTTTCATCAACTTTGCCAAAGACCAAAAGTCCTATGAAACTGCTGACACCAGTAGCCAAGGTTCCACCATAAGTGTGGACTCACAGGATGACCAGCTGGAGTTGTAGTACAGCCAGCAGAGTCAAGCTCAGCAAATGGCCAATGGCTTCATTTTAAGGAAGAACCACAGAAGATACTGCTTCCTCAAACTATCTTACTTTTAAAGTATTAACCCTGTATAGAAGGTACAGTTGTTTAAGACTAACAAGTAACTAACTGTAAGTGGAGAGTTTTTTTCCTAAAGCCAGTGAATGTTGTTGCTACTGAAATGAATTTTGGTAAACTCAGTACTCTGGGAATGCTAATGTACATGTTGGTGGTTACAAGGCAAAATTGAAACCACTTGAAGATAAATGTCTTAATTTATTACTTTTAATAAAAAGCTTAAAAGGCACGGTTATTAGTAGCTGAAAAGTAAGAATAGAGAAGAAAAGTAAGATAGTTTGGGGTAGATAGAATTGGGAGAATAAACAAAATAATTTATTTCCAGAAAACAACAAAATGAGCATCATCAGAGTAACAATGGCAGTAAGCAGTGGGCACAATGTCTGCAATGTATGTGGTGTGTCATTTTCAGTGCCTGTAAATATGTGAGAATATGCTGAACCCCAAAAAAGTGCCTTTCCACAAGAATGCCATAGGAAGGCAGTTTACCCTGGTGGTAAACAGAACTTAGATGTATTCCTGCCAGGCCTTAACACTAGTAAGGCACTGAGCAGAGCAAGAAGCTTCTTGTTCTTCATAGGAAATGGATGTGTTGGCTGAACAGATCCAAATCCTAAAAACTGATAGAAAATTCATGTGCTGCTGGCAGGCAACATTTTTTTAATCTTGTACAGAAACCCTCATTTTGTGGGTCTCTCTGCAGGAAATATTACTGTGGAGAGAAAATGAATATGGAGGTAAATTTCAACTAAGCACCCGGCTGACCCAGAATCATGCATATGGCTATAGGATAGACTTCATAATAATGCCAAATTATATGGCCCTCAGGGAAGGTGTTTTGTGTGTGTGTGTGTGTGTGTGTGTGTGTGTGTGTATACACGTGTATATACACTTGCCAGGTTTGGCAGGATTGCATCAGTTTCAAAAACAAATAAATGCAAAGTTTAGAAAAAAAATAATTCATGGAGTCATTTCATTTGTTAGAGAAGATTCAGGAGCCTAAAAATTGCAGTCATGTGACCTACAAGGTCTCACATGATCAGGTCCTTGCTCACCACTCTACCTTCATCCCTCTCTTCCTCTTCTTCCTCTTTAGGGTATACCCATGCTGGCCTCTTTTCAGCTTTTCCAGTGCACCAAACCACTTCCCATCTCCAGACCCACTACTTGAAATGTTCTTCACTCCTGTTTGCCACTGAACTATGCTAACAGTCTTCAGAAATGTTATTCTCTCTCACAGAAGCTTTCCTTTTCTATCTCCTCAGTTTAAGTCCAGTCCCTCTGTTTTAATACTGTGCTTTATTGTACCTCCTACTTTTCTGTCAAACATGCATCCTAATTTATAATATATCCAGACTAAGAATACACATCTTAACAGATGGCAACAGAATTTCTCTTAGGATAGAAAAAGTCTATATTGAGTATAATATGTAGATAAGGGTTTTGGAGTAGAAGTTGTAACTCTAAGAGCATGGTTGTCTTCAGGAGCCCAAATGACAAAAAAGGTGGTCAGGCTCCATAAAAAATAAAAGAATTTGTTTATCGTATGTTGTGTTGTTAATTGTGGTGAGGGTGGGTGGTTGGCCGATTACCTGCTTGTTTCTGAGCAATGGTGGGAAGGGAAGCAAAGGACAAGGAGAAAAGTAGAGGAAGGAGAAAGCAGGGAAGGATGAGTATTAAAGAGAGATGAAAGTCCAGTGAGGTGGAGTGGTTGAGTGGACTTTTAAAACCATGAATATCCAGATATATTTTCACAGTCATTCACTATGCAACTGTGCTATGAGCTGTCCTCATGATTTCTAAATCTTCATTAAAGTCAGCCACACTTGCAAATGAGTGTCAAGTAAAATTTGAGGAAGGGATGGGTGGATGTCTTCTTTGAAAGAAGTGAAGAATAAAATCCTACAATATATTAAAAAGATCATTCATCACAATCAAATTAGATTTATTCCTGGGATGCAAGGGTGGTTCAGTATTCACAAATCAGTTAACATGATACATCATACCAATAAGAGAAAGGATAAAAACCAAATGATCATTTCAATAGATTCAGAAAAAGCATTTGAAAAAGTACAACATCCCTTCATGATGAAAGCCCTCAACAAGGTGGATTTAGAGGTAATATATCTCAACATAATAGAAGCCATATATGAAAAACTCACAGTGAACATTATACTCAATGGGGAAAAACTGAGAGCTTTCCCCCGAAGGTCAAGAACAAGTCAAGGATATCCACTCTCAACTCTTTTATTCAACATAGTACTGGAAGTCCTCAGCAATCAGACAACAAAAGAAATAAAGGCACCCAAATTGGTAAGGAAGAAGTAAATCTCTCACTATTTGTAGACATGATAGTATATATATATATAGGAAACCTGAAGACTCCACCAAAAAACTACTAGAACTGATAAATGAATTCAGTAAAGTCATAGGATACAAAATCAATGTGCAGAAATCTGTTGCACTTCTATACACCAATGATGAAGCATCAGAAAGAGAAATTGAGAAAACAATCCCATTTACAGTTGCACCAAAAGTAATACATACCTAAGAATAAAAGAGGTGAAAGACATGTATTTTAAAAACTATAAAACACTGATGAAAGAAAATGAAGTTGAAACAAACAAATGGAAAGACATTCCATGTTCATGGATTGGAAGAACAAATATTGTTAAAATGTCTGTACCACCTAAAGCAATTTACACATTTAATGCAATCCCTATCAAAATACCAACAGCATTTTTCACAGAACTGGAACAAACAATCCTAAAATTTATATGGAATCACAAAAGACTCTGAATAGCTAAAGCAATTTTAAAAAAGAAAAGTGAAGGGGCACCTGGGTGGTTCAGTGGATTTGGCCTCTGCCTTCGGCTCAGGTCATGATCTCAAGGTCCTGGGATTGAGCCCCACATCTGGCCCTCTGCTCAGCAGGGAGCCTGCTTCCCCCCCTCTCTGCCTGCCTCTCTGTCTACTTGTGATCTCTCTCTTTCTCTGTCAAATAAATAAAAATCTAAAAAAAAAAAAAAAAAGAAAAGTGAAGCTGGAGGGATTAAAATTATAGACTTCAAGTTATACTACCAAGTTGTAGTAACCAAAACAATCACAAAAACAGACACAAAAATGTCCTGTCACAAAAACACATAGATCAATAGAATAGAATTGAAAACCCAGAAATAAACCCACAATTCCATGGCCAATTAATCTTTGACAGAGCAGGAAAGAATACCCAATGGAAAAAAGATAGTCTCTTCAACAAATGTTGCTGGGAAAACTGGACAGCTATATGCAAAAGAGTGAAACTGGACCACTTTCTTATACCATACACAAAAATAAACTCAAAATGGACTAAAGACCTAACTGAGACCTGAAAGCATAAAAATCCTAAAAGAGAGCAGAGACAGTAATATCTCGGACATTTGCCATAGCGACATTTTTCTAAATATGTCTCCTGAGGCAAGGGAAATAAAAGCAAAAACAAATTATTGGGACTACATCAAAATAAAAAGCTTCTACACAGCAAAGGAAACAATCAACAAAAATAAAAGGCAGCCTCCTAAATGGGCAAAGGATTTGCAAATGATGTATCAAATAAAGGGTTAGTATCCAAAATATATAAAGAACTTCTACAACTCAACACTTAAAAAAAAAAAAAAAAAATCCAATTTAAAAATGGGCTGAAGATATGAACAGACAGTTCTCCAAAAAAGACATCCAGGTGGCCAACAGACACATGAAAAGATGTTCAACATCACTGATCATCAGGGAAATGCAAATCAAAACCACAATAAACTATCACCTCACACCTGACAGAATGTCTAAAGTCAAAAGCTCAAGAAACAACGAGTGTTGACGAGGATGTGGAGAATCCCTCATACACTGTTGGTGGGAATGCAAACTGGTGCAGCCACTGTGGAAAACAGTATGGAGGTTCCTCAAAATGTTCAAAATGGAACTACCCTATAATCCAGGAAACACACTACTGGGTATTTACCAAAAAAATACTAAAACACTAATTTGAAGGGATACGCATACCCTTATGTTTATAGCAGCATTATTTAGAATGGCCAAATTATGGAAGCAGACCATGTCCATCAATAGATGAATAGATAAAGGAATTGTATATATGTGGAATGGACTATTACTCAGCCATAAAAAAGAATAAAATCTTGCCATTTGCAACAATGGATAGACCTAGAGAGTATAATGCTAAGTGAACAAAGTCAGAGAAAGAAAAATACTATATGATTTCACTTATATGTGGAATTTAAGAAACAAACGGGCAAAGAAAAAAAAAAGAGCAAGACAAACCAAGAAATAGAATCTTGAGTTACAGAGAACAAACTGCTGGTTACCAGACGGAAGGCGAGTGGAGGGATGGGTGAAATAGGTGGTGGGGATTAAGGAGCACACGTGTTGTGATGAGCACCAGGTGATGTATGAAAGTGTTGAATCGCTATACTGTACACCTGAAACTAATAAAACACTGCATGTTAACTATATTGGAATTAAAATTTGAAAAAACAATGTGCAAAACAGTGACTGCTTGGATATGCAGAGTGGAGATTCTGACCCCACAGGTGATGGATCCGGGGGTGGGTCCCAGTCAATATTATCTACCCCTCCATAGGCAGGGAAGCCTCAGCTACCCTGTATACTGTAGTCATTGCACTTTATTTGAATGTTCCTTTAGTATTTCCCTCGCTAGACATGAAGCTCTGTGAGGACAGAAAATCTATTTTGAACTTCCTAGTTTCCCACCCCCACACACAATGAGTATTTGTGGCACTCAACAAATATCTGTTGGTTAAATGAATAAATGAATGAGAAACAAAAAAGCTGGCATGATTGGTATGAAAAACAAGCATTCTTTTTCAGTATAAATCTCTGAAATGCAGTGAAATTTCCCACGGGGTAATTTATTCATGGAGAAGAAAAAGGAAGTATGATGCTTTATTCCAGACTTGATACTACAGTGAATCCACTAATGGAAGGATTTAGGTATCTTCTTAGGAATCAGAATTCTGATGCTTTACAGCATAAGAGTTTCATGACATTTTTCCATATAAGTAAGGTATATACATGAAAAAGTCTTTGAATCCACATCCCTTTGGATTTCTTTGCAGTAAAGAAAATGTTCTGAGAATTTCCAGTTCTCGGAGGACCTCCTCCACTCTGGATAACATGAACAGAATCTGCTTTCTTATGTGCGTTATGTGAATTACTTCTGAGGATTGTGGCTGTCTTCAATTCACCTATAAAACCTGATTCTTATAATATTAAAATAGTTGGAACAAAATCCAAAGAATAGAAAAATGGTATATACAACTACTTTCTCCAACAATGCTCTCTGTCTGAATGATGGATCCATTCTCCTCAGAGATAATCCAGAACTCCAATAGCAGGTGTCCTGGGCGAGGGTGGGGGTGACAGAGCCGGTTTGCATTCTCTTACCCCACAGGACTTCGGGAGCCTGCTTGCTTCATTAATGTAAGGTTCTCAACGAAGTTTTTAAATATAATAAGGCAAGCTAAAAGTGAATGATACTATTTCCTTTGACATCATTTGTTATGAAATTAATCCCATCCCTCCCTTGCTTATAAACCCAGACTGGTTTTCTGTCATCTGTAAAATGAAATGCAGATTCTTTAACCAATCCTCAAAAGTATTTCATCACCCAGCTCCCAACGCTTCCACGTCTCCATGTAGACCGTGCTCCCACTTCAATGCATTTCTTGCTGTTTTCTATTAAGTTAGACCCTTTCTTGGTACTATGGCACTTTGTTCACACTACTTACTTCTTGGAAGACCTCTGCTCTGTCCCCATTTAACTTTTATCTAGAAACTTCTCTTCATCTTAATTACCACTCTTCTCCTGTATTTTCTTTTCAAGGAAATCTGCCCAGAAAGCCTCAGGCTTAGTTAATTGTTCTATCTCTGTTACAAAAGCATTTTGTGCTGGGCTCTGCGGGAAGCTATCCTGTGTTGCCTTCCTCTTCCCCACTACACTCTAAGTTCCTTAGAGTGGTGAACTCCTTTCCTTCATCCTTGTATCACCCACATCCAGAATATCCACATATTGTTGCTCAGTAACTCTCTGAAAGACCAAAGAAGTCCATGTCAGTTTAGAAATATTTTCATAGATTTTGTTCTAATTTTTTTGTAATTATGTTTGTTTTTAATTTTAGAAGAGTAGCCATGAAAATTTAAAGTTAACTGCTGGGGGAAAATATGCAGATGGCCAGTGTTTTAAATTAAAATGTTGATCCCACATAAAGCATACCTCAATAAAATGCCAAGTTTTGGACATACTCTTATTTTATTAGCAGAATTGCCTAATACATCATTTGCCCAATGATATTAAAATAAAACTACTGTTTAAAATCAAATAATTCTACCCAGATAGGGTGATGTTTTAATAACCCTCATTACAAAGTGGAAAAACCAAACTAAGTTATATAGTTAAAATAACAGCAGCTACCACTTACAATTGTTATGTGTGAAACACTGGGTCAGGTGCGCCATATTTGTTATTATTATTATTTTTATTTAATTCTGACAGCATACTTTCAACTATCCCCTTTCCATTGACAAGGACACTGGAGATTAGGAAGGTCATTATCTATACCGGAATGATACAGCAACAAAGAAAATTTGACTCCAGGGATTTATATTCTGACAGAGAGAAAGAAAGGAAAGGAAGAGAAAGAAAGAAAGAGGAAAAGAAAGAAAAAGAAGGGAGGAAAAGAAAAGAAGGAAAGAAGAAAGGAAGGGAGGGAGAGGGGAAGGAAGGAAGTAAGGAAGGGGAAAGAAAAAGCAAAAGAAAAAAGAAAAAAGAAAAGATTGACTATGCTGACTTAGATACATAAGTACACCAATCATTCAGGTATGCTATATTTATGTCTTTGTTGACCTGGAAAGTGAACTGGCCCTCGGGGCCCTAATTAGAGCTTCCTTGACTACTGCAACACAGATCTCCAGCATGAATAAAAAGACTCTGTCCCTGACTATCTTTTTCCCCCCAGGAACCCTTCAGAAAAACCCTAGCCTTCAATTCTGCCTCCTCTGAAATTCCTCACAAAGAAATCCAACCGTGTCAACCAGACATACAAAGATTTACTAATCGTTTATACTTATTTTAACTTAAGAGTTTGCTTGGTACTTAATGGGATTTTGCTGTTGTTTTCAATATAGCAGATAATTTTGTTATTTGATTTATTTGATTTATTTCCCCATCTTATGTCTGTTTTTCATTTTTATGTTTTATTATTCCATTCAAAGGGAAAAAGAATCTTGCAGTGTAAGGAAGCCAGCTCTGTGAAATGGTATATGCCTTAAACATTTCATGTCCAAAGTGGCTCTTTTGACACCGCAAAACAGATTTTCAATTCTTGTTACCTGGCACCCATTGAGAAATCTCTAGGAACAGATAGCCTCTCAAACTACTGCTCTTGACAACTCAGAATCCTCAAAGACAAAAGCTCCAATAACCAGCCCAAAAGAAATACTCAGTACTACTGAGGTTTTCCTTTCCTTTGTCTGAAACAATTCAGCCAGTAAGTGAAGATATTAGTTAATTAAATATTATTGGACTAAAAAATTGAAAGCAAGACACCCCAACCAATGCACATAGCAGTTCAAGAATGAGATAAATAGAATGTCCTAGCAAAGGAAAACCTCAGATATAACTCCAGATTTAAATACTATATATTTCTGTCAGATTCTTTTTTTTTTTAAAGATTTTATTTATTTATTTGTCAGAGAGAGGGAGAGAGAGAGAGCACAGGCAGAGGCAGAGGGAGAAGCAGGCTCCCTGCCGAGCAAGGAGCCCGATATGGGACTCGATCCCAGGACGCTGGGATCATGACCTGAGCCAAAGGCAGCCGCTTAACCAATTGAGCCACCCAGCCATCCCTTCTGTCAGATTCTTTAGTGAGAACACTAAAGTCAGCTAAAAACACACATTAACTAAGCTAAAAATTTTCCTTTCTACACTAACCTTCTTTAAGAACTCATCTGATCCCTTTTTAGGTTAAGCTTCATAAGTATTCTCCCATTACAGAAGTCTTCCCAAAACCCTTCCTTGATAACGAAAACAAAGTATGGCACATCTCATTAAATAATGTATCTTTATTTAAAAGGAAGCTTATAAATGATCTTAACAAGTATGACCTATCTAGTATATCAAGATTCCTCCTTGAATGGGGCACCTGGGTGGCTCAGTGGGTTAAGCCACTGCCTAAGCTCAGGTCATGATCTCAGGGTCCTGGGATCAAGCCCCTCATCGGGCTTTCTGCTCAGCAGGGAGCCTGTTTCCTCCTCTCTCTCTGCCTCCCTCTCTGCCTACTTGTGATCTCTGTCAAATAAATAAATAAAATCTTTTAAAAAAAATTCCTCCTTGAATAGAGGATCTATAATACAACCTACATGTATAAAGTATATTATCTATTGAGTACAGAGAGTTAAGCATTTTTTAATTAATCGTAGTATTCTTTTGCAAATCTGAGAGAAAATAGACTGTCATAGTATAGTGGACCTTGTAAGATGGCCCCCATTTATCCTCACCTGTTCTCATGTTCATGAGCCATCGTTCTTACTTGAGTGTGCATAGGACCTGTGACCTGCTTCTGACCAACAGAGTATCGCAAAGGTGATTATGTCGCACGAGACTATAACAGGAGCCTCTCTCTCTCTCTCTTGCTGGCTTTGATGAAGTAAGAGGCCAGAGTGAGGCTGTCTTGGGGCATTTCTGGCAGCCTCTGGCCAACAACTGACAAGGAACTGAAGGCAGACTCCAGCTAGCAAGAAAATTAGACTGTCAGTCCCACCAACTGCAAGGATGAGAAGGCTGCTAACAATCACCTGAGTTTGGAGAGAGGTTCTTTTCCAATTAAGCATGCAGATGAAAAACAGCCCTGGCCAGCACTTGAATTGAAGCCTTGTTGATAACATTCTTTCTTCAAATAATCCTTCCCAAAGTTACTCACTACTCATTAAGTGTGCTATTAATGATCCTATTTACCCTGGTCTTCAGGATGATTTTTCTTCCTGTTTTTCTGCTGAAGATACTAACTCCTTGCCTAACTTCTATTCATACCTAAGCCATGTTATAAGTTACAGAAGGTCATCCTTTGGACCCATCCATATTTTATCAGCCACTGATGGACTAATCTCAATTTAATAATAGTTATAGTTATATTACAAGGTATATAATCTCATTTTTTTTATAATGCAACCTTATATGTATAAAATCGCCTGAACTCACAGCATTCCCACAAAGTGTTTTAACTCAGATGAGGAAATAGGATCGAAGCAATTAAATAACTCGCTTAAAGCAACAAGCACATGTATTAAATTATAGCAGCTAGTACTGTTTTGTGTCTGCCTTAAATTCTTTCCCAGTCTCTCTTTTCTGATTTCTGTGTTTTTCTTACTCCTATTCAAGGTTATCCCCATGAGGCTGCCAATGATGGTGGCCCCATACCATCCCAGCAGTTGGAGTGGACACATGACCATCCAGAGTACCTGATTTCTTTTGACTGCTTTGATTAGTTCAGAGATTAACATGTGACCCAGTGAAGTTAGTCAATCATTCTCAAATAGTTAAATTTTGGAGGGAGAGATATATCCTTTTCCTGGGATTGTTAAATTGGGTGAAGATGAGTCTAGGGCTCCCAGTTCCCATTTTATCCATAACATAAAAAGAGCTTGCATCCTTAATGAAGTCAAGCAGAGACAAGCAGAACTGACAAATGGAATAATGGACCAAGTCCTGCTGACATTTATTTAGCCACTGAATCCAGCCAAGCCTAAAGGACTACTCTGGCAGCTGTGGAGGACATGCTGTAGGGAGGTAAAGCAGAAGTCAGGCCAACTAGGAAACTAGTGCAGCAAAATTAGGCAGTCGTTGCAGAGATGATAAGAAATGGTCAAATTCTGGATGTATCTTGAAGGCAAAGTTATAATATATCTTCCTGTAAAGTTAGTGAGGAATGTGTAAGAAAAAAGGGAGTCAAGTTTGAATTCAAGGGTTTTGACCTGAACAACTGTGTAAATGGAATTGTTATTTGTTGGAGAATGGAGAAGCTGGAGAGGCAAATGCAGGTTTAGGAGGGAAAATCAAGAACGGGGTTAAGGTACATTAAGTTTGATATGCTTAACATTCTAGAGGAAATGTCGAGTGAGCTGATAGATCTATCTATCTGCAGCTCATGTAAAAGTCCATACTGGACAGAAGGGGGTAAGTCATTGGTGTATCGATGTAAATTCAAGCTATAATTCTGGATGGGATTATTTAGAGAGATGAGTGTGCCTAAAGAGAAAAACAATCTGAAGAGAGCATCCTGGGGCATTACACTATTTTTGAGGGAGAGAAGGAATATCCAGAAATAATTTGTAATATGCAAGTTAAGAAAGTGTTCCTTTTTTTTTTTTAAATTTTATTTATTTGACAGACAGAGATCACAAGTAGGCAGAGAGGCAGGCGGGGGGGTGGGGAGGAAGCAGACTCCCCGCTGAGCAGAGAGCCCGATGTGGGGCTCGATCCCAGGACCCTGGGGTCATGACCTGAGCCGAAAGCAGAGGCTTTAACCCACTGAGCCACCCAGGTCCCCCAAGAAATTGTTTCTTAAAGTAAGGAGTGACTGGGGCACCTGGGTGGCTCAGTCTGTTAAGCATCTGACTCTTGGTCTTGGCTCAGGTCATGATCTCAGGGTCATGAGATCAAACCCTGCTTTGGGCTCAGGGCTCAGCATGGAATCTGCTTGAGATTCTCTCTCTCAAATAAATAAATAAATAAACAAAATCTTAAAAAAAAAAGGGCAGGGACTGACGATGTCAAGGCAGCTCTGAATAGATTAAAATAAGAACTGAAAATTGGCCATTTGATTTGACATATTCATGTGTGACCTTGACAGAACAAGTTTCTGTTCCATGATAGGTAAGAAAGTCTCAGGAATGAGTGCGATAAAAGATAGGAGGTAAAGTGGACATGAACTATATAGGTAACTGTTTCAAGAGAGTAAAGGAAAGGGAAGCAGAGAAATTGGCAGTAGTGGGAGGGAAATCACCAGTTATATCAGGAGAGGGATCTCACATGTTCTTATTGCGGCAGGAAAGGGTCAAGTTTGCCAGTGGTAACGCCCTCTCACTCTGAAAGTCTTTGGAGAGGGCAATGCCCCCTGCTTCTTGGGTATTATTTTCCCTGTAGAACTGATTAGTAAATCCTGGGCTGACATAATGTGTACTCTGATCTTCTTGGTTTGGTCAGAGTCTGGTGTTGCTTCCTGGCTGATTCCTTCCTCCTCCTGGGCGGAGTAGTTCCCCTCAGCTCGGAGGTCATTGGTCCTCCCAGGGTGGACAGCGTGATAGGAACGCTGCTCTCAAGGCAGGGACCATGCCACGCTCAACTGAAGGTGGCTACACTGAGACTCAATGCTCCTTTATTGTACCATACTGCACAGTCTAGTTCACTTTGACGTGGCCCACCTCAGAGCAATAGACAAGTAGCTCACCTTTCACATTAAGTTCATTTAATGAATATGTAACACCCAAGGACACCCAAGCTCCCATGTCAAAGCCCAGAGAGTAGAAAATTATCATTATGTTCACTCTTCTCTTACTTTCTTGTTCTTCCTTCACCTGCATTTAATTCCCCAAAACAGAAAGCCTGCCAGCTTTCTCTACATCTGATCCCCCCCTTTACAATGAACAGCAAATCCCAAGACAGAAAACATATTTTCTTTTCATTGTAAGAAAACCCTGTGATCCTAAAATCATTCTCTAGTTTTCCAGGCTAGCTTATTAGTTTAAATGGGTCAGAGGGAGGAAAGTCAAAGAAATACAGCAAATCCATTCTTAAAATATGTCCTTCAGAGTCACTGTCTTGCTGCACATGCCTGTTGTGTTTATTATAAACTGAAGAGTACCTTGGCTTTTTCCTCCACATTTTTTTTCCAGAACTTTTCCATTCCCTAATTTCTTTCCCTATAATCCTCCCTCCCCCTAGCAGAATCATGCCTTGGGCTACATGGGATTGGCATGATGATCAGAAAGACAAATGAGAAAAATCTCCGAATGGAAGGGCTACAGGAGGTCTATCCAGACAGATCTTTCCACACAGACTGGCTGTGTTATCTTTCACTACACCTCAGCTCTGCAGGCTCAGAATCATACCTTTACAGCATAAAGGGGACATAGCTCCCATGGGTGGACTCACATTAAAGTCCAGAACACTGATGGATAAAACATGAGTGCCAGATTATTGATCTACAATGAGAACTTGGACTGAACATTCCTGTCCCTCAGCCAATGCATTTTCTTTCCCCGCAAGCACACTGCCTAGGAAGTCAAGCTTTCATCAGAAGGTTGCTTGCTGAGAATAGACTCAGGGCAAGTTGAGTTAATTATATGATTCCAGCATTTAATGTCATCAGGCCTCAAGCCTGGAGCATCCATCCAATAGTGTGATACACCTTCAAAAGACCCATCCTTCATTCTGGAAAATTTCTTCCCTCGTCAGAGCTGAGTATGCCCTGAGCCCTGTCATCTTTTGTCTCTGAGAAGCTCTTTTCAATGCTTCTATGGCCAAGAAGCTCCCTTTTTGATGAACACTTATTTCTCTAGACATGATAATACAGTACTTTCAATCAAGACAGTTTTTCAAATGTAGTGATTTTGTGTCTTTATTATTTATTGATTTTAAGGCTTAACTCAGAACAATGTGCCCAAACTTCCCTCATAATTAGAATCACTTAGGACCCTTCTTGATTTATTATCTTCTGATATGTTTACAATGGAGCACCTCGGTGGCTCAGTCAGTTAAGCATCTGCCTTTGGCTCAGGTCATGGTCCCAGGGTCTGGGATCAAGCCCTGCATCAGGCTCTCTGCTCAGCAGGGAGCCTGCTTCTCCCTCTCCCTCTGCCTCTACTTCCCCTGCTTGTGCACATTCTCTCTGTCAAATAAATAAATAAAATCTTTATATGTATCTGTGTGTGTGTATTTTCAGGCCTTCCCCTGGAGATTCTGATTCAATTGGTCAGTGATTAGGGAACAATTTGTATTATTAACAAGCACCAGTGTGATTTCTCTCTACAGGGAAACTGGAGAACAACTGTTTTAGAAGACAATCTGATGTATCTTATTTCTGTGTTCTAGACTGGGCTCCTCATTATGCCAGCCTATACCAACACCACATATATGTATCTACACTTTCATAAGCAGCTCATAAAAATGATCATATCAGATCTACGAGACGACATAAAACAAGGATTATAGATTACTTCCTAAACTTTAGTATGTACATGAATTGCCCAGGAATCTTACTAAAATGCAGCTATTGATGAATAGATCAGGTGTGAAGCCTAGGATTCTGCATCATAGGGATGCCACTGGTGCTGCTCCTCAGACACACTTTGAGATTAGAAGTTGACCTTGGAACCGACTGTCTTGGTTCAACTCCTGGTTTTGAAGTTCATCACCCAGTTTTGAGGTTCACTTCAAGTTGCCATAGCTAGGTGACCTGGGACATTTTACTTTACCCTTCTGGAACTCCGTTTCCTTGTTTTAAAAGTGCAGATAATGCTAGTATCTACCTCACAGGATAGTTATGAAGAATGCATGGATGTCAGAGGATAGTTATGAGGAATGCATGGATATCAGAAAAGGCCTTATGGTAAGTTCTGCATAAATGATAACTTTCATTAATATCTTGGATCCATGGCTTGTTTTCATCTATCAAGACCAGTAATGAAGCAACTTTAAAGGCATTTTTGTTTACAGTATGTCTTCTAAAGGAAAAAGTCATAAAAGCAAAATTTTCTATGGTTGATGTGGTGACCCCTTACACTAAACGTAAGAGTTTTATAATGACCTCTATGCAATTTGTTGATTCCAGGAATCCCCTTAACTGAGTATCATTAAGCCCATTCCCCTTAAGATATCTTTTCAAGCAGAACAGAGTTACAACAGAAGACCTCTAGTTGACAAAATCATTTCCATGTTAGTCTGAATTGCAGTTGTTATGAAACTATTCCTTTGCTTCATTTTTGGGGGTTAAATTTTCACAAGAAAGGATAATTTCTCTAATTTAATATGATAAACTCAGCTCAGTTTGGCACATGTTGGAATTCAGTAAGTGCCCTTTGAATAAATGGATGCATGGATGGATAAATGAAAGAATAAATGTGATAAATCCTAAAAATCCTATTTCAACTTTCCTCTCAACAAAATCTAAGAGTGAGCTTCACGATATAATATTTTAAAAGAAAACTACTTTTGGCATACTTTATTATGGTAACTTCTCAGTGATGCTCAATTTGAGCTGCCCATCAAAATTACATGAGAAAATTACACTGACTCCAGAGTTCTACCTTCCCTGGAAAATCTGATATAACTGATCAGGGTGTGGTGTGGCTAGTGGGAGTCTTAAAATGTCTCCAAGTGTTTCTAATGTAGAGTCATGGTTGAGATCAATGGTTCTATCTTCTATGGATAATAGATATCTCACTGAAAAAGTTCAAAAACAATGTATAACTCCTTACACTCCTACCAAATGTATATTAGTCTTTGGTTCCACAGATAGAATTGTACATTGTATTGCCTCAGTATAAATCCCAGGTACTAATGTCCCTTGAAAACTTGCATTATAGTCATGCCATTAAAATTAGAATTGGAAAGAAGAGCCTTTTGAGACATCAAATAATGGTTTAAAATGATGGGGGGTGTCTGGCTGGCTCAGTTGGAAGAGCATGAGACTCTTGATCTCAGGGTCACGAGTTTGAGTCCTACACTGGGTGTAGAAATTACTTAAAAATAAAAATGAGAAGGGGGTGCTCAGGTGGCTGGGTTGGTTGAGCAGCCGACTCTTGATTTCGGCTCGGGTCATGATCTCGGGGTCATGGGATTGGGCCCCTATCAGGCTTTGCACTCAGTGCAGAGTCAGCTAGAGATTCTCTGTCTCTCCCTCTGCCCCTTCCCCTGCTCACACACCCCCCAAATAAATAAATAAATAAATAAAATCTTAAAGAAAATCTTTTAAAAATAAAAGAAAATAAATGTGAAAATTAATTTATGTCCTAGCTTTTTTTCTCTTAAACTTATATTTAAAAACTAATATGGCTTTTTTAAAAATGAATATACACCAACTGCCACATGCAAGAGAAAGACACAGCTGAATGTCTTTGGGGTCATTCTATCCCCTCCCCAAAAGCTCTTCCCAACAACTATGCTATATAAGATTATCAAGATGAGCATTCTTTTGCTTTTTTAGCCAGGTGGTTCTACAACCCTTATAGGTACCAAAGCAGCTTCTAAAGTATTTGTCCCATCTGCTTTTATAATTGTTGCTTTATTCTTTCTCATTTTCTTAAAATATAGTGCAGGATATGAATCATGTTGAGCTGCTCTTAAAGAGAGGCTTTGTCTCGGTATCATATGTGAATCATTTAAATCTTACCTAACAATCCAATCAAGGTATTTAAGCATTATGTTATGTATCAGTGAGTAAGAACTACCACAGAAAATTGAGTTTTCTTAGTAAATTGATTACTTTCACAAAAATGGTGACAGAAGTATACTTCTATCTCTGTAGATTTTAGGCTAGAGAAGTAAAGGGTTCATTACAATTCATTACAATACTTCAGTTTATATTTTTTATACATTGTGAATAATTTGTCAATTCTTAAAATTTAAATCTTTTAATAAAAGCAGGAAGTGCAACAATATAATATATATTTTTAATATTTTTTAAGTTCCATTAAATAACATCACATAAATAGATTAAAATTTAATAGAGCTAGGGACGCCTGGGTGGCTCAGTTGGTTGAGCGGCTGCCTTCGGCTCAGGTCATGATCCCAGCGTCCTGGGTTCGAGTCCTACATCGGGCTCCTTGCTCGGCAGGGAGCATGCTTCTCCCTCTGCCTCTGCCTGCCACTCTGTCTGCCTGTGTTTGCTCGTTCTCTCTCCCTCTCTCTGACAAATAAATAAATTTTAAAAAATTATAAAAAAAAGAAAAGAAAATAGAGATGCTGGCTCTAAGTCCAAGCTCTGCTGGACCCATCTTTACTGTAAAAACAGAATAATGGTAGATGAAATGTAATAGGTAAAATAAAACCATAACTGGACTCAACAATACAATAAACAGCCCATGGACCAGAAACAGCTGAAATAAGAGCCAAAAGCAGGCAGTCGTCATGGCCCCACGTTCTATCCCTGGGGAGCAAAAGGGCTAATGTTACCCCAGGTGACCTGAGGAATACCATAGCTCAGTTACTTAAGCATCCTCAGTGAATCCTTCTTCTTCAAAGATGAACAATGAATTACCTTAGCATATATAGAAAAATCAGATCCAGAGGGTAAACATAAGAAAATTTGCAAAAATCTTCATGAAAGTGGAGTAGGGTCATGAGCATCTGTTACACATTTCCTCATTAATTTCTTTGCCTCCCTCTATTTACTACTGTTTTCCTACAACCTTTCAAGGATGGCTGTGGGATCTGTACACGCCAGTGCAGACAAAATTGGGCTATGATGTGTGTAGAAAATTTAAAAATAATAATAGAACCAACTATAAGACACTGTTTTGTATTTTCACTTAGTTCCAGCAATTCCAAACAAGGTCAGTAATAAAATACTCCTACCCCAAAACATCTTCTTTTGATATAAATGCTAAAAATTGAGGGGGTTATTACTGAGTTTTAATAATAAATATATGTAAGCTTCAGATTTTATCCTGGGCACCTGGGTGTCTCAGTTGGTTAAGCAACTGCCTTTCACTCAGATCATGATCTCAGGGTCCTGGGATTGAGCCCTGAGTTGGATTCTCTGCTCAGCAGGGAATCTGTTTCTTCCTCTCCCTCTGTGCTTGCACTCTCTCTCACTCTCAAATAAATAAATAAAATCCTTAGAGAGAGAGAGAGGGAAATGATTTATACTTTGATAACCATTGTATATTTTATGGAGAAAAATTTAGAGAATTCTTGATTATAAGTCCAGAACAATTCAGAATTCTTCGAGCTTGTGTGGATATAATTTCTGCCCCCAAGGCCTCTGGAACTTTGTATTCCTGCATGTAAACAGGTTTTAAATAAACAATGATAGTACTGTGATTGTAAAGATGATGAAACAGCACTTGTTACTTGCATTCTGCTTTTTTATGTAGCCACTTTGAGTTTTATTTATGTTCAAACATTTTTGACTGCACAGGCATTTGAAAGCTGCTAGAATCAATTCCAAAGAAAGAAAGATGTGGTGAGTATTGGGATTGCTGGAATTTATTGTGAAATGAGATTTTTATAAATTTTTGACAAGCTTTTCCTTATTTCTAAGACTTACCCTATTTGTGTAATTGTTGGTTTGAAAGTAATATTCAAAATTAAAATTAATAAAAGACATTCTTGGATCGATGATAAGCACAGATAGAATAAACAATCTGGCCACACTTGTTAAAAAGTGTATTCTACTGGAATCACCGACAAATTTGTAGGAGGTGAGGCTTGAACGAGAAACCATAATGTTATTATTATTCATTTAGCAACAGATCACCGTGTAGATAGGTTATTTTCCCCTTTGTATAACAAAAAAATATTAAGATCATTAAAAAATATCAATTCAGAGATGCCTGAGTGGCTCAGTGGGTTAAGGCCTCTGCCTTTGGCTCAGGTCATGATCCCAGGGTCCTGGGAGCCCCTCATTGGGCTCTCTGCTCAGTGGGGAGCCTGCTTCCTCCTCTCTCCCTGCCTGCCTCGCTGACTACTTGTGATCTCTGTCTATCAAATAAATAAATAAAATCTTAAAAAAAATCAATTCATTATATTTTTCCTTTTTTGAACATAATATTTATTTCATTCCTAAATTTTTTTTTAATGGCATGACTATATGTGAACAAAAGAAACCATCACTGTTTTGATTACTTTTCTGGTGAATTTAGTTTTATTTCATGATAATTATTAAAAATAATTTTGTCAGATAGAGGAGGGAGCTGTTAAAAGGAAAAGTCCACCCTCAAAGTCAAATAGGCAAGCACTAATCACCCACAGTGAAATCTCCCACTTTCTAGAACTGATGGCTACAGAGATCTTGATGTAACAAAAACACGGTTTTGAAATTGAGAATGAGGGAGACGGTTAATACTCTCAGTATTATTTATATTAGAAAAAGAAGAGTTGATTCATCCTAATTCATTTCCAAATGGCGAAGTAGATTGGACTAGAGGTCACAAATGGGCCATCCAAAAACCAGATCCTATGCAAAGATGTATTTTACTTAAACTTACACAATGTTATGGAAAAGAAGAAAGCGCCAACATGTTACATTCTAGGTTTGGGTTTGAAATTCAAGCATCTAGTCTTGAAAAATTACCAGATCTGACATTACGGGACCCTCCACTTTGTATGACAGCAATTGGCCAGAGAGAGGGGTTTTGGTGGAGCAGGATGCCCACCCCTCCCACAATGAAGACGTAAGGATTCCCTCTGGCTGTGTTCATTGCATTCTATACCTACCCTAAGAGGCCCTACAAAACTTCCCCACCAAGTTTACCCTCCTCCTGCCTGCTTCATTTTAGTTTTTAACCAAATAATGCTCATTGGACATGAGCCTTCATTCATTCATTCACTCATTTAACAAACATTTGTTGAGCACCTACTATGTTCTGGGCAGTGGAGATACAGCAATAAACACGACAAAGTATTTGTCCCCACGGAGCTTACATGGTGGTTGGGGAGGGAATTGGGACAGAAAACAAATATGTAATGATATATTTTCAGACAGTGGAAAGAGTGGCTGAGAGAGTAGAACAAGAAATTCTTGCTACATTGTCCCCCAGTTTTGGTGGAGGACTGGTGTAGTGTATATAGTTATATGCACACTGGAGAAGTTATTGAGGTTGAAAATTTGGACAAGGTTTCCCTATTTACAGGAAAAGGGAATTAATGGTTTCATTTGCTTGCAAATATGAACTCTAAATATAAATGGGAGAAAGTTGCCTGCCTGGCTGAGGAACCTTAACTCTCCTTTAGCTTGAGAACATGATTAGAGGTAGGGAGAACATGAACCCTGGTTACAGAGAGCAGTCTAGCTTTACAGCTGTAGACCAAACTTAGATACGCCCATCCTCCCTTCCCTGCTCAAAAGTGTTATTATATGCCCCATCACTTATTGGGAAGACAATATTACATATTAAATCAATTATATCAAACATTTAAAAAATGGTTACATGATTTAGAGGGCAATAAAATACTATATAATATAAATATTAATTCTGTCAAATACCATTCATTAAATGCATCTTAATTTTGAATGAACAAAATACTTTCAGAAATTATATACTTCCCAGTAGCTGAGAACTGTTGGTTTTGTGCTCAGTGTTGCATCATTGTTTATTTTCTTTGATAATAACTAGGCGGGAGGCTTGAGGTTTGTAAGTAAAGAATTTAGTTCTAGAAAAACTTATTAACACTAGAATGTATGGATAAAGGAGGAAATAGGGTTTCCTTCCATGGGGTGTTTTAATCATTGAGTGCATCTCATCAGCTGTGGTTATAGAGCAGGTTTTATTTTACGCGGAAGGATGTATTCTGGAGACAGAATAGGTAGCTCTTTGCTGATGGAATCCTAGGTAGTTTGAAGATGGGGATACGAATGGATGGTTCTGAGACCTCATAGGAGCTGGGGGTTAAGTAAAACTATTCACCCAGCTACTTGCTTACTTTCTTTAAGTGACTTAACAATAATCAAACTACATCCTCAGCAGCCAAACTAAAGAGAACAGATTCTCAAAGAGCTGCTTCCAAAGTCAAGATCCAAAGCTGCCTGGCAAGTCCATCTCACAGCCAAGTCCCACACTTACAACTCCCCATCCAGATTCCAGCTTCTCTGAAGAGTCTGCACTAAATTACGCTTTGAGTATAATTTAAGGCCATATTTTCTGGTCACAGTTCAATGTATGTAGTTATTAATGAATTTTAAACCAATATCTCACCCTCCTTTTATGATGTCTTATGAGATATTTTATTTTAAGTGTAAATTTTTAATTATTCAGGTGTAAGGTACAATTAGTCCTGTTATTATATTACAAAATTTTAAGACGAGTAAAGCAAAAATTTACGTGGCAAATTAGTGATGAAATTTGAATGAAACTGGAAGGTAGACTCTATGATGCTTCTAATATTAGAGGAACAACCACAAATGAATCAATATGAGCCCTGGGGTGTAGCATCCTTTTTAGGCAAAAAAAGTAATGGGTTCTTTTATCTTATTTGCATTTAATTGAGAATCCCCCCACCCCTCTCCCCAGTTCCTTAGCAAAGTAGAATTTAAAATGGACACCAAAATGCCACTTGGTATGTATGTTATAATTTGTTGTGTGTGTAATTACACTAATACACTGTATTAATATAGGTTTAAAAAAAAATCACTTTTTGAACCACCATCTAGCTTCAAAACAAGCTCATTTTGCAGAAAGAACAGCCTGTAGCCCATTATATCCCCAAGTAGACAACATAACTGAGAGGTCAAATGGCATTCTTTAAGAACAAACAGTTTTCTTCATTTTCTTGGAAAAGAAAGTCTATGCAGAGGATACTTTCCCTCTGGATCGATATTATGTGTTTTATCCTCTTCAAAGTACATAACATTCACTAAGACTTTCAAAAGAAAAAGAACTATACTGCAGGTAATTTCTCAGGGGTTGCATGCAGGTGTAAATTTGCTAACTGAAGCAGTGTGCTCCTCCCCTAGTCATGAGAATGACCAGGAAAATACAGAAAAATAAAAAACGATGAACTATATAGAAAGAAAAAAACCCTAAAAACAATCAAGGCCTTTGAGTCAGGTGTGATTTTCATGACGGTTTGTCTCACAGTAGATGGTTCTATAGCTTTTGATTCAAAATGAATTGGTTCCAATGTTAACTTCCTAACCATGTGGGAGATTTTTATCCTTATCTTTATCTTTAAAATTGTTGCTGTCATTAGCATGATAGAAGATCTCACCGCCCCTTCCTGATACCATCCGTCCTTGGTGAAAAGAAAGATTTCTTCAAAAAATGCTTTATCTTATTATTGTATTTCATTTAATTTTCTCCTTCTTTTTCCTCCTCTTCATCTTCTTACCCCCCGCCCCCACTCCTCTGTCTCCTCTCATACTCCTTCTTCTTCACGATAAAATCTAAATAGGGTAGTTGTTTCAATTTTAAAATACATTTATAATGTGAATACTTTGTTTTCCAAGAGTTTATTCTGGACAGTTTTTACTCATTTACTTTAATAATTCTTTTCAAAGAAAGATTTCATTATTTAACATATTCTAGGGTCCAATTTTCATCCATTTTTGCAGGTGTGAAATGTTTCAGAATTAAAAGAAAAACAAAACTTGGTCAAGTGTCTCAGAAATCATCATCTAACTGTGAAATAGACCTGATGGAAGAAAATCTGCACTTAATTCTATAAACAGATGGAGAACTGTGGTATTGTTTTCTTTACAGAACTAACAAACATAAAACTAAACATACTCTTATCATAAGATCCAGTAGTCATACTCCTTGGTATTTTTTTTTTTTTAAGATTTTATTTATTTATCTGACAGAGAGAGAGAGCACAAGCAGGGGAGTGGCAGGCAGAAGGAGAAGCAGGCTTCCCACTGAGCAGGAAGCCTGATGCAATGGGGACTCTATCCCAGGACCCTGGGATCAGGACCTGAGTTGAAGGCTGACGATTAACCAACTGAGCCACCCAGTGCCTCCCTCATACATTCCCTGGTATTTACCCAAACGAGTCAAAAACTTATGTCCACACAAAAGCCACACAAAAACCTTATGTCCTCACAAAAAGCACATGAATATTTCTAGCAACTTTATTCAAAATCGCCAAAATGTACAAGCAACCAAGATGTTCTTCTGTAGGTGAAAGGATAAATAAACCATGGTATAGCCAGACAGTGGAATATTAACACTAAAAAGAAATGAGTTATCAAGCCATGAAAAGATACAATTATTATGTGAAAGAAGATAATCTGAAAGGGTTCTATACTGTATGATTCCAGCTTATACGACATTCTGGAAAAGGTAAAAGTATTAAAATGGTGCAAAGATCTGTGATTGCTAGGGGTCAGGGGGAGGAGAGATGAATAGGCAGAGCACAGAGGATTTTTAGGCAGGGAAAATGTTTGGTACAATATAATAATGATGGACATGTCATTATACTTTTGTCTAAACCCACAGAATATACAACACCAACAGTGAACCCTAAGGTAAAGTATGGAATTTGGGTGATTATGATTTGTCAGTGTAGGTTCATCCTGGGTAAAAAAATATACCACTGTAATGAGTGATATTAATAAGAAGGGAGGCTATGCATGTGGCAGGGTAAGGAGTATATAAGATATCTCTGTACATTCCTCTCTATTTGTTCTAAGCCTAAAACTGCTCTAAAAAGATAAAGTAAAAAAAAAACAAAAACTAATAAAGAATTGCTTACAATACTTTCTGTGCCTTGAGGTGGAAAGAATAAAGGCTCTACTTAGAAATGGTGAAGCATTAACAGTATGTGGCATGATTTTTCCAGGAATTATAGCCAAGTTTTGACATTTTTGCTGAGATGTGATGAAGGAGTTAGATAAATAGGCAATGGAAAACAATTCCAAGTAAACCTAAAAATAAGCAAAACTTAAAATGCAATAGTGAAATAGAATTCACTTTGAACTGTAAAGCATATGTTTTATTTTAATTTTATAAAGCATTACTGACAATATCTGCATGCTATTCCCTTATTAAATGAAAGAACCTATGTGTCCAATTTTCATTTTCTTTCCTTCCATTTATTTTCATTTACCAGGTGAGAGGAGTTGACTGGGAAATTCACACAATTAGAAATATACCCATAGTGGTCCATAATAAAATCTCTTAATGATCTTAATCATTATGCCAATTACCATCAGTTTAGCTCTCATTGTTTTTGTGTCCACGAGTAGGGGGAGACTGGGTAGAAACCTATAGCTGTGACTTGAGGGAGAGTGAGCCAGATTACTATGGCTGAGCAGTCCCTCCTTCCAAGATACATTATATTAACATTTCTTGGAGAGTTCTGTTAAATTTTAAATATCATCTCTAGGAGATATGCACATTAAGTCACCATCTGCCATTAACATTTTAGGCCAGATTATTTTATTAGATTAGCCCTAGATCATCTAGAACAGAAGAAAGACCTAGAGTAGAGATTCAGAGCACTGGCAGCCCTCTACCCTGACCCAGCCCTCCACATACTTGGTTCCCAATGGCATAGTGTTGGGAGGCAAAGTATTTTTTTTTTAAAGATTATATTTAATTATTTGACAGAGATTACAAGTAGGCAAGAGAGGCAGGCAGGGAGAGAGAGGAGGAAGCAGGCTCCCCGCGGAGCAGAGAGCCCAATGTGGGGCTCGATCCCAGGACCCTGGGACCATGACCTGAGCCGAAAGCAGAGGCTTTAACCCACTGAGCCACCCAGGTGCCCCGGGAAGCAAAGTATTTTAAGTTCCAATTATTTGCCAACAGTTAAAAAGGCAATTTCCTTTGGAAATCTAAATTTCTGTTGAAAAACCATGTCTCACACCATGGTCTCCCCCACCTGCCCAGATCCCTATCACCAAGTATAAAATCATCTACAGAAATTTAACAGCGCTGCTAGTTTTAGGGGAGATCTGCACCCCGCCAGGTTTTCACAGTGGAGTCTCTTTTAACCCTGAGGCTAGTGTTCCATACCTTCAAGAAGCCTTTTCTGGCCACTGAAGAACTAAACCTGGTGACTCTCTACCCTCTTTTTCTCTTTTATTTTTGATTATACTTACCATTTTCCAAAACACAGCTGACCCTTGAACAATGTGAAGATTAGGGGTGCTGACCCCATCTGATCAAAAATCTGCACCTAACTTCTGACTTCCCATAAAACTTAGCTACTAATAATAGCCAACTATTGACCTGAAGCCTTACTGATAATATAAAGAGCCAATTAACACATATTTTGCATACCATATATATTATATACTGTATTCTTAAAGTAAGCTAGAAAAAATGTTATTAAGGAAATCATAAAGAAGAGAAAACTGTATTTATGGAAAAAATCCTCATGTAAGTGGACCTTCGCAGATCAAACCCATGTTGTTCATGGGTCAGCTGTAATCTTACTTGCCCACTTGCGTATTTTCTTATCTGTGTCTCCATCTTTTTTTTTTTTTTCAAGATTTTATTTATTCATTTGAAAAAGAGAGTTAGAGAGCACAGTTCAAAGGGAGGGCAGAGGAAGAGGGAGAAGCTGACTTACCGCTGAATAGGGAAACCGACATGGGGCTCCATTCCAGGACCCTGGGATCATGACCTGAGCTGAAGGCAGACACTTAACCGACTGAGCCACCCAGGAGCCCCATGTATCCCCATCTTCACTCTTGAATTGAAGCTCCAACCTAGCAGAGATCACAGTATCCTCAGTTGCCTGAACACTGACTGATAGATTTCAGACCCAATAAGTAATTGTCAGGTACGTGAACATATTTATCATCATGCCTGCATTGCTGTTTCTCTTAGAGCAGATAAATATTTCTTAATACCTATGCCATTCTCTTACGGTCCTGAGATAAGGAGGTACATTCTAAGAAATAAAAATGCCAACAGAGTCTTGGGTCTGGTGGTATCTGGGCACTTGGCTGTGGGGATGTAAGAACAATGGGCACTAAACCAGTGGTCATTAATATGCTGATTAAGATCATTCAGAGATTTTATCATGCACCACTGTAGGTATATTTCCAACTATATTAATTTTGCAGTAATTGTCTCTCCTCTGGTTTAAATTAAACTAAATATGGAAATAAATTTTTTTAACATAATAGTGTTCATAAAAGTCCAACTTAACAGATTTAGGTATGTGTTATTTGGAGGCCAGAGGGTTGGGAAAAAGTCTCTTTATAAAGCTATACTTAAACTAGATACTAGAGGGTATGTGTATCATCTACTCGGGTGTCTATCTGTTTCTGGGGCTAATAGCATTACTGGAGAATCTCTCACAAACAGGCTTCAGAATTCTTTCTTAGACCCTGCAAAAAAAAAAAAAAAAAAAAAAAAAAGAGAAAGAAGATTCAAGTTGAGGGCAAAACCCATGATTTATTCATTGTCGTGTCCCCAGAATCCACCAGAGTGAATATTAGGTGTTCAATAAATATTTATTGACTTAATGAACTAATAGAAATAATCAGATGCTGGGTTCTTAATGGCTGCTGCTGGTTGAAATATTCCACAGGCTAAAATCTAATGTCTTAGCTCAATTAGGCTTCAATGAAATGGCTACTGGTTTTACTGTATTGTGTCTTGGAGGGAAAGCCATCTATTACCATGCAAAATAATGATTGTGTTAAGACCTTTGCAATGGCCTGTTGCAGTACCTCCAACTCTCGCAATTTGAATGTGATGCCAATCTTGTTTTTCATGTTAGCTTCCATACACATTTTTAAATGCATATGAAAGGTTCTGTGTCCTGTCACCAAGCAAATCCAGATAGAATTAGACATAAATATTCATTAGAACTTTCCTCCACCTCCCCTTAAAAACACTCTATTGAAATGGAGATTTTGACTTTTAGGATAATGAAGAACATAAGAAGTCTTTATTCCTGAAAAATTAATAGATTAATAAAATGGTATTTCCCTATTTTCATTAGGATGAGGTTTTTTCATTGTGTGTTTTTTTTTTTCTTCTTTTTTTTTTAAGAAAATGTCAATGTTCTGTTTTCGTTTTTTGTCAGAAAAGTACCTTATCTTGCAGGGGGTGGAATAACTCCTTAATAATGTGCTGTCAGGTCTGTATTCTTTATTAATCCTCAATTAAACGCAGTCAGTATTGCATTTATTTTGGTGCTTAGTGGAAACTTGGAAGGTCTTCTTTGTCTTTGGCTGAAATATAACAGGACTTAGGTTCTGCTCCTTTAGTTGAGGACCTACTAAACCAGCCATCTTAAGTCCCCTTTGCGACTCTCAAAGGTGTTTTCTTTTCTACCAAAAAAAGGAGACAATAAAGGAAGTTATTGTGAGAATTTCTAAATCTGCTTACACAGTGTTGTTGAGCAATATTTTGCATTAAGTCTTGTTTGTTTTGTGGAGAGGGCCTGTATTCATTTTATATTAAAGTAGAAAACTATGAAAAGAGAAATATGCTTTCAAAGTATTCCTATTCTAGAACATTCAGAAGAAGGTAACATCTTTGTTTTATTGTTAAGATTCTTTTTAGTTGTCTGTTTTTTCCCCCAAATGGAATTGTCCTACCTCTGGAAAATCTAGATGTCGCCCCAGTGAATCAAGCCAAATGAAGAGAGATGATTTAATGTTGCCCTCTGCTTCTCACACTGTGTCTATAAAATCTAGCTTTCTCTTTGAACAAAACAGGTGTCCTGGTGTTTTCGGTTCTACATCAGCTGCAGAATATAATTATAGCATTGATGTCTATTTAATCTGATTGATTTTCCTTGTGCCTTTGTCCATGTTGAGGGCCTTGTTTCCTGATTATTTTACTAGTCAGTTGGTCTTTGCCCTTTCCATTGAAAGAGCGTGATTTGGTTTAGCTAATCACATCCTATTGTTTTTTTATTTCTTGGAACAGAAATATCATAATAAACTTTCTTTTCCTTTTCTGAGTATGTTTGAGGGATTTCTAAAATTTACTTGAAAGAGACTCAAGAAGCTTAATTAGAATTAACCTGTAAATCTCTCCAAAAATATCTGTAATGTACTGATACAAACTCCTTAGCAAAAGCAAACAAAAATTTAATTTGAATAAATTACACTTAATTCTTAGTAACTTTATTTTACTAAAAACAGTGATAAAATGTGATATAAACTGTTGGTAGACAA
Organism: Mellivora capensis; assembly: GCA_004024625.1. Lineage (NCBI taxonomy): Eukaryota > Metazoa > Chordata > Mammalia > Carnivora > Mustelidae > Mellivora > Mellivora capensis. The sequence goes on along the minus strand of PISX010002428.1, from coordinate 61,921 downwards.
CTGGCAGATTCCCCCCCTCCCCAGTTCTTCCTCGGTGGTCCAGATGACATTTAACTACAGAGTCTCAAAATGTCACACATAGTTTTCTTAAATTTCCTTGCAGCTAGGTCATGGGTATGAAACCCAGTCCCAGAAGAATAGATCCAAAGGGAAGTTTGCTCAGAAACTTTGGGAAAATGTTCTCTTTCCTTTTATGAAAAGATATGTGGAAAGAAACTACCTTTTTTTTTTTTTTATGAGAAGATCTTGTCATCTCCATATGTGATACCTAAACTTAGCTACATTCTTACGTCTAAGAGGTTTAAGTACACCTAAGCTCCAAAATAAAACTCCGAGGATAGAGAAACCAAATACAGAAAGACCTGACTCCATCATAATGTCATTAAGCTGTTGAACCAATCCTGAAAGCCCCTAGCCTTTGGACTTCTTTTTTGATGAGATAATTACATTACTTTTGCTAAGCCTTGTAATACATGGTGGATATTCTATTACGTGAAGTCAAAAGAATACAAACACACACATACACACACATTAACTGATAGGAAATTTTATTTCTATTATGCAGTGCAGAGCTATGTCTATATGAAATATTTACCTAAAATTCTGAATCACATTGATTTAAGAGGTATCTACTACCTCCTCTTCCTGAAGCTAAAGCAAACCTCTCTAGTAACAATTCCTTGTCTGATTTTGTACTAAAAACCACACCTAAATAGTTTCAGATTCTAGTGGCATTTCCCCCCTTAAATAGGGGGGAATTAGGCTGGAGCTCTTTGTCAAGTGGCTTTTATTTATTTTTGTTTGATTTTGATTCTGTTTTTAACTTCGGGATGGGGTTGGAGGAGAGCCTCTACAGAGACAAATAAAGCTCAGAATTAAAATAGACGGACAGCTAGGAATTTCCTTTTTAAATTAAAGTATGGTGTAATTGTGTAGACACACATCCAAACGCAAACTAAAAATCGCCAATGATAAGCAGTTTTTAAAATGTGCCATGTTACAGCTTAGTTCCCTTTGAGTACACAAGAGGAAGTCTTCTATTCTTCTCACAACCTTTAATGTGCTCCTCAAAAGAAAAGCTGCCTCTTTTATGTTAATACCGACAAAACAAGTGGGTAATTTGTAAGCCTGTCCCCTATTCATAATTCAGAATAGCCAAGTTACCTGCTTTCTTGCGGCAAGGTCAGAATAGGGTTCTAAGCTACCGTGGGTAATTCGGATGAGAAGACTGGCTTTAAGAAGAAAGTAAACAAGCTCTCCACTTTGGCTGATAGCCTAGATAAATGTACTGTGTGAGTGGAGTCACAAAAATGGGATAAGGATTAATGGAGAGAAGGAAACATGAATTTCACATTAAAAAGATTAGGGAAATCCCAACTTTTATTATAAAATATCTGTGAGCCTATAAAGATGATTTATAATACTGGAAAAGCTTTAGATATGCTTTGGCTAATGCCCCCGGGAGGCTCAGAAAACATAATCCAATTTACTAGTGGTGTACAAAAGAGACATACTTTAAAATACTTTAAAATAATTGCTATTTTCAACTGTAGCCTTCATGGAGCTATTGGCTTCTAACCACAACGTGAGGATTAACAGAAATTGTTAAACTGCTGCTTTAAAAATGTGATTTTTTTTGTCACATACTCCACAGCCCGTGGCTTGAAAAGCCAACTGTGGAGGGATTGTTTCAACGAATGCACACGCCATACCTTGTCTGAGTCACCGCAGAGAGGGAAACACAGACACAAACTGAAGTCACGAAGCCATAGCACCTCTTAATTAAGTTTTTGAGTCATCCAATTGCTATTCTCTGGGAAAACAAAGCTGTGGCAATCACATGTAACTTGTGGTTTTGAAAGTCCGTCCTTCCTTTTAGGCATCTGCTTTTCTCAAAACCTACTAGAGGACTTGGAAGCATTTTAGCTCAGGATTAATTGTCGGATGCAATGAGAAATATGGGAAATGTATTTACCTGTCTTACCTCTCAGGCAGTCCTATCTATCTCTTAACCAGGTTTCCTGGAGGACTTTTGCCTTGTGAATTATGCTTTCGAAAGAGGTGGGCTCCAGAAATTTGACTTACATCTGTTTTACTTTGGCCCAATCATCAGCCCAGGAATGTTTTTCTACAGGCTATTCTGATTGTTTATTCCATCCTGACAGCCAGTTTTACGATGTATGTATTAAAGCAGCATTGAACCAGAGTCAAGCAATTCTCTTCTAGTCCCATTATTGGTATGATGAACTATTCAGTGTTCAATCGAACACAGACTTCAGTAAACGGCTAGAAAGCTCCCATCGCCGCAGCTCATTTTCATGGCTGATTTAGCCAGAGACACTGCAGTTCCACCCAAAAAAATCTTGGCAAGTGATCAAGTGATGTTGATGAGCTTAAAGAAAATGTTAATATTTCTGAGCTTCTACCTTGCCTCTGACAATAGTCAGAGAATAGATGTGGTTTTCAAAAGAGGCTTATGATGCTTCTGTTTAAATTCACCAAGAAAGCTGAACTCCAGTAATTAGCTGACTCGAAGGCAAGATCGGTCGTTGAGGTAAGACCGTGAGATGAAATAAGCCAAGTATAAAAAATAAGGTCTGATAAATACTGAGCCCCTTCCATGTTTGAACATTGTTCTAAACACCAGCGATACATCTGTGAACAAGAAAGATAGCTGAAGGTAAAATACATCCGCATGGGGCGCCTGGGTGGCTCAGTTGTTAAGCGTCTGCCTCGGCTCAAGTCATGATCCCAGGGTCCTGGGATGGAGCTCCACATTGGGCTCTCTGCTCCGTAGGAAACCTCTGCAAGTACTCAAATTATTAAAAAAGAATTAAACTCAATATTATTAGCCATTAAGAAAAAACAAATTAAAATCACAAAGCATGCCACTAAATACCCACAAGAATGGCTAAAGCTAACACCTGAAAACACTACGTGTTGGTGAGAATAGGCAACAAATATTAACTCTTAATCACCTCAGGTAGAATTGAAAAACTGGACACTTTGGAAAATCATTCGGCTGTTGATTAAGAAGTTCGATATACAGCTTCTGCATGATCCAGAATGCCATCCTTAGGTAATTATGTAACAAGGAAGAAAATTTAGAACTTCTGACCCCATATTGCTTCTATAGTCTTTGCTGCTGTGACCTACAGCTTAGAAACTCCTGCTTAGCCCTACATGTAGCCAAGTTACAGCTAAGATTTGCAAAAAGTGCTCTTTACCTCAAACCTCCCTCACCTGAGGAGATAAGGAAGCATGTATAGAAAGGTCTATGCTGTTTCAGATTTACAGACACGATATGACCACCTTCCTGTGCACAAAGACCTACTGACAGAGGACAAAGAAGTGGAACGACCTTCTTCAGATGTCTACAGCGGTCAGTCACCTTTTCACTTCAACCCTGCTCCTGTTTTTCCCCTTCTGCTAACATCACAGAAGCTTGAATTTCATGCGAGGGGAGATGTTTCTTTGGGACGATAGCCTGCCATGCCCTCGGTTTGTTGACTTTCTAGATAAAGTGGCTTGCTTTCCTCTAACATCTCGCCTCTTGAATCATTGCCCTGTTGTTCCGGGAGCAGAGGAGCTTGGGAGAAAGTTCTCATGGCCCACGCCTCGCCCCTGGGATTCTGCGGGTGAGTCCCCGGAGTTGCTGGGGCCTGCGTTCCATGGGCTTCCCTGGCTGTTGGGACAAGTCATGGGCAACCTTCTGCCAGTCTGAGGACTCTGAAGTAGGGTAAGGCACTCCGGCATGCGCAGCCGGGACTCCCTTCTACTCCCCGCCTTTCAGGCTTTCCCTTGGGGTGGAGGGGAAGCCACTTCGCTTGCATTTGTCTGCCTTGGCCTGTTGGAGAGTGGAATACGGGTTGGACTTTCACCCGATTTGTTTGTGAACTGGTTCATTTGCATTTGGTTTGTTTGCTGCTACAGTTTTCAGTCAACTTTTGAGCAAAACTGGTCATGTTCGATTTGTTTTATAACAAGGGATCACTGAACATAAGCCTTTAATGTTGTCTCCACAAATACTAGTGACTCAGCTTTCTGCCTCCCATTCAGTTGACTCCAGATAGGGGGTTTGGATTTAGTTCTCTTAGCTTGTCTAGGAAGCTATTTGGTTTAGTCAGCGAATCTCTGACTTTTGGGGAGGAACGCTAACAGAGGTACACAGGACTTCATTTCCTTATCATTTCATTTCTTCTATGTTCTTTCTGAATTGTTGCCTCGCAGATGGTGAACACTCCTTCTGTTCCCAAAGAAAGTCCATTGGACCTATTTTGAACCCAAGGTGCAGAAGGCTGAAAGGCAATGAGGGAAAACGCCTGTTTTGCAGGAGGGAGAGACTGGAAGAGAGAAAGGACTGTCAGTACAGATTTTGCATCTGCCCCTGGCCCTCCCCCTTCTCCTGCTCCCCGTCCTGAACCACCATGGCCTGGGCCTCTCTGGGTCCTTCTATCCTCGGTGCCTCCAAGGCCATGGGCTCCCGCTCCTCCTACCTTCACTATCAAGGGACCCAGGGCCTCCACTGAACGTTAAATGCCCACTTCGGAATCCCACAGGAGCCCCAGGTAAAATGAACAGTGTGGAACAAATCGATTGACTTGTTAGTGGATACAGGTGCAGCATATTGGGTAGGAAATGCTGAGCTGGCATATCAACTCCTCCGGCAAGGCACCTGGATGGCTCAGAGGCTTAAGCGTCTGACCCTTGCCTTCAGCTCAGGTCATGAGATCGAGCTGCGCATGGGGCTCCACGCTGAGCATGGAGCCTGCTTAGGGTTTTCTCTCTCCCTCTCTCCCTTCCTCTGCTCATGTGCTCTCTCTCTCTCAAAAAAAAAAAAAAAAAAAAGAAAGAAAGAAAGAAAGAAAGAAAGAAAAGAAATAGTTTAGAAGAATAAAATAAATAATAAAACTTCTCAGGCTACCTCCGTCTCCAGGGTATCTGGAAAAGCAGTAATCATTCCTGCAGCCTTCGGAATGTCACTTGGGGGACCTCATGCGAAAACATAGCTTTCTGTATATGCCAGAATGCCCATTCCAGATCTCCTTTGTAAATTAAATGCTCAAGTGACTTTTTCACCAGGACAATTGAACAGTAGGGTCCCACTGAAACTAACCCTGAGCCTACAAATAGGTCTCATAGGAAAGGCACATCTACTTAATTGGTTTAAAGGCAAGAACTTGTAAAAACTGGGGATTCGGAAACTCAGAAGGGTAAAAACTAAGCCAGATGTTTTTCAAGCCAACGTGATTTGAAAAATATTCAATATTAAAGCTAATTCAAGGTTGTTATTTTAATTAAAGTAGACATATCTTTTAAAGTTGTCAGCATTGCATATAACTTTCATCCTACCAAGGTTTGCTGAAGGTCAGGTAAGCTCATGTTATCTATTGCAACTTGTCAGCAAAGATGACTAAAATGGTAGCTAATTTTGTCTGGATAACCATTAAGAGCAAGTCATTTAATAGAAAAGTTTATAGGTAAGTTTTATTTTTTTTTAATTTTTAAAAGATTTTATTTATTTATTAGACAGATCACAAGTAGGCAGAGAGGCAGGTAGAGAGAGAGAGGAAGAAGCAGGCTCCCCACTGAGCAGAAAGCCCCACATGGGCCTCGATCCCAGGACCCTGGGATCATGACCCGAGTGAAAGGCAGAGGCTTTAACCCACTGAGCCACCCAGGTGCCCCTATAGGTAAATTTTAAATAGCTTTCAAAATCGTTGGTAACCTAAAACTACAGTTTTACTAGGTGAAATGATGAATTGGGTTGAATTTGTTGGAGATCTAAGTCTTTTCCAAATAAGATGAGATACTGAAACATAAATTACTAAACATAGGTTTATCTGCTTTGGCCTTCCAATTACAGAGAAACTAAGGATAAATTTGGGCCTGCTAGCAAATATGTTTTATGCTTTATTGAAAGATGTGCTATGAAAAAAAATGTGTTTCTAGAAATTATGAAATAGTTCACAAATTGGTCAAGCTAAAGAATTCTGGTATAATAGATAGTTCACTTAGTTTTCACTGAAGATACGTTTTTCTAAAAGTTACAGTTCTGGTCAATGCAGCTGAGGCTGCTGGAAATAAGGAAAGTTACTCTATAAGGAAAGTAGAAGCTGTGTAAAAAAAAAAAAAAGTGTAAGGAATGAGAGTATATTTTTTTGAGGGGAGAAAGAAATACTTTTGTCCTGAAATGAGACTGTTTAGAGAGGGAAAACTTAGGACAAAATATGAGTGAAAAAGAAAGTTGTAGAAGCTTTGTGAAGAGGAATCTTTAGAAATGGATTTTATGTGTGGTCAGGACCAAGATTGAAATGACTGGAGTTTTAAAAGAACACTGGTAATAAGGTTGGAATTTGGATTTTCTCTTTGTTAAAAAGAAAGGTTTTCTTGGATTGTTCTGCTCTTGATAAGAAATAGTAAACAAAGTGTTTTTTTTCCTTTATCTGTCCAGAAAAATGAAGTTTCTATGTTTTGTCTTTGATAGGTCTTTGATTACTTAAGAAAGTTAAGTCTTCTCAATATTAGAGGAGCTAAGTTTTGCTAACAACTGTGTAACCTTCTGTAGACTCTTATTGCCACCTTGGTTAAATGGATAATTACACATTCAGTTTTATAATAATTGTAATCCTATTTAGGCATGTGCTTTAGAACTTTCTGAGGTTTTTAGAAACTTCCCCAAAATGCAAATTCTAAATGAAGTCTTTTTGATGAATTAGGCTTATTTGGTATATTAAGTTACACGGAATCCTTGTCAAACAGATGATGTTAAACCTTCTTAGGTAATATTGTCTGAGTAAATGCTATAATTGTTCCAGAAACTATAAAAATTCCTAAAGTTTTCATATGTTTCATATGGTAGAATGTCATCATCTGTGATTCTAATCACTGGAATGTTGTGTGTCACAAAAATAAACACATTTCCTTGACAACTGCCTGATAGTGAACTTACATCAGATTTTGACCATGGCCACTTTTGAGTCTTTTGTCATTTACACTTCTTGTTTCATTGTGATGCTCCTGTAAATGTGTTTTGGTGGGGCATCTGGGTGGCTCAATTGTTACGCAGCAAGCCTCTGCCTTCCGCTCAGGTCATGGTCTCAAGGTCCTGGGATCCAGTCCCACATCCAGCTTCCTGCTCAGCAGGAAGCCTGCTTCTCCCTCTCCCACTCCCCCTGCTTATATTCCCTCTTTCGCTCTCTGTCAAATATATAAATAAACATATTTAAAAAAAATAAATTAATGTGTTTTGGCTTCAAGGAGATTCATGAAAAGGAATTTTGACAATTTATAGGCTTTGACAATTATAGGTTTCTGATATCTTTAAAATCATAAAACTAAACTAAGAATTTCCAGAACAAATGGAAAAAGTACATTCAAACAGGATAGAAATTAGTAACAATGGGACTAAATGAACTGAGAAAGATGATTATAGTTTTTATGACTTTTTTGAAACATGGCTGGTTCTCTATGTTTGCTCTTCCAGATTTAAGGAAACATTCTCTCTTAAGATATCTGTGACATACAGGGGTATCTAAGTGGCTTAGTCAGTTAAGGGTCCAACTCTTGATTTTTGGCTCAAATCACAATCTCAGGGTCATGAGATGAAGCTTCATGTCAGGTTCAGTGCAGAGTCTGCTTGGGATTCTCTCTCTCCTTCTCCCTCTGCTCCTCCTCCTACTTGTGCACTCTCTCACTCTCAAATAAATAAATAAAATCTTAAGAAAAAGATATCTATGAATTACAGAGATTTGATAAAACATTCCTTTGTAAGCAATTTGAAATACTGATCTTTTCTCTCTACATGAAACCTCCAGAACTCAGACGCTTTCAGTGAACATTCTTTCTTTCATGACAATTATAGTTATTTGTATAATTTCAATGAAAATCTGTTCTCCTTGTAACAGAACGCCATTGGAGACATTGATTATATTACCAAGGCTTTGACTGGAATGTCATATTTAAAAGAGACATAGGGACGCCTGGGTGGCTCAGTAGGTTAAGCAGCTGCCTTCTGCTCAGGTCATGATCCCAGCATCCTGGGATCGAGTCCCACATCGGGCTCCTTGCTCGGCAGGGAGCCTGCTTCTCCCTCTGCCTCTGCCTGCCCCCTGCCTGTGCTCGCTCTCTCTCCCTCTCTCTCTGACAAATAAATAAATAAAAATCTTAAAAAAAAAAAGACATGCATAGACTCAGATATAACCAGCCAGCCTTTTTTTTTTTTAAGATTTTATTTATTTATTTGACAGACAGATTACAAGTAGGCAAGAGAGGCAGGCAGGGAGAGAGAGGAGGAAGCAGGCTCTCCACAGGAGCAGAGAGCCCGATGTGGGGCTCGATCCCAGGACCCTGGGATCATGACCTGAGCTGAAAGCAGAGGCTTTAACCCACTGAGCCACCCAGGCGCCCCATAACCAGCCAGCTTTAAAGAACTCAGGTTGACTTTCTGGAGCCAGTGGAACACCTTGGAAATTCTGGCCTGATACCCTGCTTACAGAATTCCCAGTAGCCTTACCAGGTGAGTCAAGAATGTCACTTTCTGCCAGGTGCAGGAACCTCGGGTTATTTTGGGGACCTTGAGATGGGAGGAATTCACCAAAATCTACAAATATTGCAGACAAATCTGACAGCAAGTATTTGGCTTTGCTTTTGCCTTGAGAGGCTATTAAAAGTTCAATCTAAAATTCCTTATAAAAAGTTCTAGTAGGGGCATCTGAGTGACTCAGTGGGTTAAGCTTCTGCCTTCAGCTCAGGTCATGATCTCAAGGCCCTGGGATCGAGCCCTGCATTGGGCTCTCTGCTCAACAGGGAACCTGCATCCCCCTTTCTCTCTCTGTCTGCTGCTCTGCCTACTTGTGAGCTCTTTCTCTCTCTGTCAAATGAATAAATAAAATCTTGAAAAAAAAAATTCTAGCAAAGCAGATTTTAAAGAACCTATATTGTCAATCACCATTCTTGCTGTGCTTATGTAAATAATTAGGCCAAGTTTGTTAAAATTGAACTTACTTTACAATTAGTCTTAATTTGGCTATGTTTTATAAAAATGAGGATGATTTTAGACAGAAAAATTATGTTTCAGAAACACACCCTTGGGGTGTCTGCAGGGCTCAGTTGGTTAAGTGTCTGCCTTTGGCTTAGGTCATGATCCTGGGGTCTCCAGATCAAGCCCCACATGAGGCTCCCTGCTTATCGGGGAATCTGCTTCTCTTTCTGCCCCTCCCCCCACTCGTGTTTTTTTTCCCCTCTCTCAAGTAACTTAAACACACACACTTGTGGATGTTAGATTCTAGTTCTGATTAAGTGTCTTTGAGTGTTTGTTGTGTACCTATAAAACTGGCTGAATCCTAAATTCTTGTGGTTTCCTCAAATATCTGGCTATAACTCTCCAAGTTAAGGTTTCCAATGTTCTCTCATTCTCTTGAATTGAAGACATTGAGAACCACAACCGCCCTCTTGCCTAAAGCTCTGGGAACTGAAGCTAGACAACTTGAGATAAACTTTACAGAAATTGCTCCAATAGCTCATATAGAGATGGTCTCTGTGCCTGTTGCACTGTGCACCACTCGGAAGAATCCCCAGAGACACCTGAACTACAAACCAGAGAAATCTGTCAGCTTGTCACTGCAGGTCCCCACACCTTCTGAGGATGCTTTGAGACTGACATCTAAAAGTCCTCTCATTGACAGCACTTGGGACTCAGACACTGGATTTGTAATTTGCCCCAACCATTAATCTGTGTTTTTCTTTTTTTTTTCATAGAAATGCCTATGGTTACTGCTAAGACCCCAATGCCAAAAAGAGGCACTAAGGAATATTTCATAAGTCAAATGGTTTCATTCCACAGTTGCCCCGTAATGACCCCATCCAGCAGAAAGTGGTCTGATGACAGATGATATGCCATTGTCCCTGAACGCACAAGATTGTGGGATGAACCTTTGACAGTGGGGAAACAGGCAAAGAAACTTAGCATGTCTGACTCCATATTGCTCCTATTGCCCTTGTTGCTGTGACCCATACCTTAGAAGTCTCTGCTTGGCCCTGCACATATTGTGTCATAGCTGAGATTTGCAAAAGACTGCTCTTTACCTGAGACCTACCTCACCCAAGGAGAGAAGGAAGCATGTGCAGAAATAACTGCTATGTTTGAGGTTTACAGGAACAACATGACCACTTTCCTATATGCAAAGGCCAACCCACCGAGAGCAAAAGAGCTATACAACCTTTCTTGGGTATCTATAGACATTGGTCACCTTCTGATTCCAATACCCACTAACTTTCCCCTTTTGCTAATATCAAAGATGCTTGAATTTCATGCTGAAGTGAGATGTTTATGTGGGACAATAGTCTTCCATGTCCTCAGTCTGCTGGCTTTCCAAATGAAGTGGCTTTCTTTATCCCAACATCTTGCCTCTCAATTTAATGGCCCATCATGTGGCAAGCAGAATGAGCTTGGCATCAGTTGTAATTATCCAAGGAAATGAAAACATTTAACATAAAGACTTGTATGTGAATGTTCATAGTAGCTATTTATAATAGCCCAAAACTGGAAACAATCCAACTCTTCAACAACTCTTTAATGAATTAAACCAATTGTGGCATGTCCATATAATAGAATTCTACTCATCAATAAAAAGGAATAAACTACTGATATGTAGATAATATGTTACTCAAAATTATTATGAATGAAAGAAAATGGTCATAAAAGACTACTTACCATATGATTCTGTCTATATGAAATTCTAGAAAAGAAAAACTTACAGTGGTAGAAAATAGATGAGTGATTGCTTGTGGGTAGAGGAAGTTGATAGCAAATGGCCCTAAGGGATCTTTGTAGGATAATAATATTTTATTCCAGGATTATTATGGTGGTTATATTATTGGATAGTTTGTCAAAACTCATTGAACTGTACACTTAAAATTATTGATCTCTATTGTATATAAATTATACATCAGTAAAGCTGACCAAAAAAACCCCCTACACATAATAAAGGAATTACAGGGGGCACCTGGGTGGCTCAGGTCATGATCTCAGGGTCCTGGGATTGAGCCCTGCATCAGGCTTTCTGCTCAGTGGGGAGCCTGCTTCCCCCTCTCTCTGCCTGCCTCTCTGCTTACTTGTGATCTCTCTCTCTATCAAATAAATAAATAAAATCTTAAAAAAAAAAAAAAAGGAATTACAGGATGCTATTGTGAATGTGAAAGAGGGGACCTAACCTGAGTTTAAGGAGTAGCCTCCCTAGGGAAAATAAATAAAATTTATTATTATGAAAATGATAAAATATTTCCCATTTGGAAGAAAAGAATATGCTAAGTATTTTGCTGGGGTGAGTCAGGTTCCAGTTAAAAGAAAGAGGTTTTAACTAGGCAATTTGGTGAAGGGGAGAATGTTATAGGCTGTCTTGTGTTTTCCCCAAAGATGCATATGTTGAAGTCTCAACCCCCAGTATCTCAGAATGTGAAGCTATTTAGAGATACTGTCTTTTAAGAGGTAATAAGTTTAAATAAGGCCGTATGGGTAGACCCTCATCCATGTGACTGTCGTTGGAGATAGCATGTTCAAAGAGGTTATTAAGTTAGATAGAAGACAGGAAGATGCAGCCCTCATCCAATATGACTGATGTTCTTATAAGAGGAGAGACACCAGGGATGCCCAAACAGAGAAAAGGCCATGGAGAACCCAGCAAGGAGGCCATATGCAAGCCAAAGAGAAGGGCCTTGGGAGGAACCAAGCCTTTATCTTGCACTTCCAGATGCCAGAACTGTGAGAAAACAAATTTCTATGGTTTAAACCACCAGTCTGTGGTATTTTGTGATGGCGACCCTAGCACACTAATACAGAGAATATGAGTTTTAGAGATTGACATGAAGCAATCCAGGAGGGAAGAGAGGTGTGGGACTCTGAATGAAGAAAAACATAGATATCAGAAGTGAAACAGACATGGCTTTAGAATATCTTTATTATTTTATATTGTCAGGAGCATTGAGGTAAAATTTATGTTAAATAAAATTCAACATGTTAAAAAAAAATTCAACATGTTAAAGTGTATAATTTAGGTGTTGTGGGGGAATACATTAAACCATGTAACCAACACACACAAAGTGAAAAAAAGAACTTGGATATAGTTCAAATTAAATTGGACCATTAATGGTCTTTTCTGGAGTTAAGATATAGTGACAAAGTTATTTCTCTCAGAGACAAGGCAATTGCTATATTGAATATGTAGAAGATACTTAAATGGGAAGGGTAGAGGAGTGGACTACCACTTTTTGAAAGTCTACCATCCTAGTTATTTTGTGTTTGACATAATCCTTGCTGTAACTCTTTGAAGAAGGCAGCTCATCCAAAAATAGGTCACTCACCAGAAAATTCTTAGTAAAGTAATTGCTAGAGACAAGCTTGGCCCCAAGTCTGTCTGAATCTTTGCCCTACACCACGGCCAACACAAGTCCTGCTCAGTGCCCGCGATAGAGTCATAGGCAACTTGACAACACCTTGCCCGTGGACAGCAAGAGAGAACTGTCAAGTTGGTGCAGCACAGGAGATGGATTTACCGAAGGTGGCTGTAGAGTGTCCCTCCTTGAGAATCTTCAAAAAACATAACTGATAATTCTGTCTGACAAATTTGGGAATTTGCCACTGAGAAATGCGGTTTGTTATTCATTAATTTTGGTCATTTACATATTCGCTCAAGAAACAGGAACTGAATATTTACTCTTTGCTGGGCACAAGTGAGGCAAAGTGTGGAACAGGATCATTGACCTGGAAGAACTCACAGTGTAGTTAGTCCCAAGGAGAAACAAGGCACGTTAACATCCAAAGCCTGTGTGACAGGTGCCATGAGGATTGTGCTCTATGGCAGGTTGGATGAACATCTTGCCAAGACTGAAGGTGAGGGAGGTAAAGGAGTCAAGAATTGAAATACAAACAGTTGAGTTGATTCTATGCAGCGTTTCTCCAGATGCAGGGACAAGCAATAAAATACAAGTTGTGTAATTTTGATGATTCTCCATTTGAGTTCGACGCTCTTATTTTTACATTTAAAACTGTATATTGCAGTATAGAAACATAAACAACTAAATTTCTTCTACCAATTTGTGATTTAGGCTTTTTTTGGTTTTGTTTTAATTTAGAACACTAAATAGTGGGGGCACCTGGCTGGCTCAGCCAACAGAGCATGCGACGCTCAATCTTGGGGTTGTGAGTTCGAGCCCCTCATTGGGTGTAGAGATTACTTAAAAATAAAATCCTAAATTAAATAGCAAATAAACACATCTTGACAAGATGAAAGAGCACAGAATAAAGGAAAAATTTTTGCATTTTATTAAATTTAGTGGCACTATTGTCCCTGCCTTTTGAATCAGGGGTTTTACATTTTTGTTTTGTAATGGATCCCACAAATACTGTGCTATTTCATTAGTATACAGCATGGGTTGGCAACATTTTTCTTAAAGAGCCAAATAGTAAGTATTTTAGGCTTTTAAGGGTTTATAGTCTGTCTCAACTACTCATCTCTGCCCTTGTAGCCCAAAGCAGTCATAGACAATATGTATATGGATGGGTGCAGCTGTGTTCCAGTAATACTGTATTTATAAACGGGCCAGGCCAGCAGCCACACTTTGCCAGCCCTTGGCCTAAATCTGTGTTCTCAAGCTTGCTGCACATTAGAACTAACAAGGGAAGTGGGGGGTCTGGGTGGCTCATGAGTTAAGTGTCTGACTCTTGATTTCTGCTCAGGTCATGACCTCAGGGTTAGGAGATTGAGCCCCATGTGGGGCTCTGACTGGGCATGCAACCTGCCTAAGATTCTCTCTCTCCCTCTCACTTTGTCCACCCCCTGCTCATGCACCTACCTTTCTCTGTCTCAAAAGAAAAGAGAAGAAAAGAAAAAAGAAAAGAAAAGGAAAGGAAAAAAGAATTAACTGGGAAAGTTTTAAATATGTCAACATCTGGGACCTACTTCCTGAGCTCCTGACTTAATCATTGTCAGATGGAACCCAAGTAAAAGGGTTTCACTACAGAGGCACCTGGTTGGCTCAGATGGTTAAGTGTCTGATTTTAGCTCAGGTCATGATCTCCAGGTCCTGGGATCAAACCCCACATCAGGCTCCCAGCTCAGGGGAGAGATTGCTTCACCCTCTCTCTCTGCCTCTCCCCCTGCTTGTGCTCTGTCTCTCAAATGAATAAATTAAAATAATCTTAAAAAAAAAAAAGAATCATTAAACATTACATCAAAAACTAGTGATGTACTATATGTTGGCTAATTGAACATAATAAAAAAAATTTTAAGAAAAGGGAGGGGAATTAAAAGGTCTCACTACAATTCTTATATGATGCCAGGATATGATGCCTTGCCTTTCAACCACTACCAATGTTGGGCATTTCTTAAGAAGAAAAAGTCAAATGCCTAGTGGTTCCTTCCTTCCTTCCTTCCTTCCTTCCTCTTTCTTTCTTTTCTTTTTTTTAATCTTTATGGGTTTTTAGTACCACTGCCTGCCCTTTCTCAGGAAAGATTTATGACAGCATGTTTTGTTTAGACTCTCAGTGGCCTAAAGGTTCTGGATGCTAACAGGATAATTTGGCAATAAACTTAGATTGGTGCAATTAAATCATGACCTGTAACTAACTGTGCCTTCATTGTGAGGTAACTGGAATTCATTTTTAAACAAATACAGTGTCAAGAATAAAGTATATTTAGTCACCTGGCCAAAGTTTTAGAAAAATGGAACTGATAGCTATTATTTAAGTTCTACAAACATGTTACAAAGGGGGAAAAGGATCAGTTATTTTCAGTTTGGAGTGTATTGTTTTTCAAATGGGATTCTAATGTACCACTTTTGATTATTGTTTGTCTTAATTCTGGAAGGAGCTATATGATCCAAAAAGTTAGCATCAAAATATGTTACACCATAAATAAAACCATTTCTTGGTGTAACTCCAGAAATATATTAATATATGCACCTATGTGCTATAAATATTTAGGTCTAAAATAAGATGAGGTATATTTCAAGCATTAAATAAATCTGATGAAAAAAGAGGGGTGCCTGGGTGGCTCAGTCATTAAGCGTCTGCCTTCAGCTCAGGTCGTGACCCCTGGGTCCTGAGATCTAGCCCTGCATTAGGCTCCCTTCTCAGCAGGGCATCTGCTTCTCCCTTTCCCTCTGCCCTTCCCTCCTCCCCCCAGTTTCTGCTCTCACTATTTCTCTCTAATAAATAAATAAATAAATAAATACATTGTTTAAATCGTTAAAAAATGAAAAAAAAATAAATCTGATGAAAAAAAGAATAGCTGTATGACAGTAACAACTCATTGTTATATAACTCCATAAGTTAATTTTCCAGATAGAAGAAGCTGACCCCTTGTAGGGTACCATCATTTAAATCAATTTTGAGATAATTCTTTGAGGTATCTTATACAATTTTCTACCTCTGGAGTAGAACTGAATATTTTTGATGACTCAGGACAATAATTATGGATTTGGGTTATCGTATTGGGCTAGGACACACTGACATCTTTTGAGACCTTATAAAGATGAATAAAAGCAAGGATTCTAGGGCAAGATCACTAGGTTTGAAACTTAACTCTCCCACTTACCCAGCCTTACAACCTGGACTACAGATCTTCCCCAGCTTCCATTGGAGTTGCATCCTGAAAAACCCATGGTAAATTGAAAGTACCATAAGTCAAAGTGCTTTTAAGAACATTTAATATGCAAAACATCATAGCTTAGCCTAGCCTACCCTAAAGGAGCTCAGAAGACTATGTTAGCATACAGTTGGGCAAAATAATCTAGCACAAAGTCTGTTTGATAATACAGTGCTGAATATCTCATGTAATTTATGGAATACTGTACTGAAAGTGAAAACCAGAGTAGCTGCATGGGTACATATGGTTGTAAGTGTATCGGTTGTTTACCCTATGAGTTGCAGCTCAAGGCCGCTGCCCAGCATCAGAAGAGAGGATTATGCAGCTTATCGCTAGTCTAAGAAAAGATCCAACTTCAAAATTTGAAGCACATCTTCCACTGAATGCATATAGCCTTTACAGTACAATACAGTCATGAAGTTATAAGTCCAACCATCATAAATCAGAAACCATCTTTAGTTATTTACACACTATTGCCTCAGTGTCCTCATCCACAAAAGGAGAATAATAATAGCACTACGTGACCAAGTTGTTGTGAGGAAAAAATGAGTTCCTAATATGTAAAGGGCTTAGAAGAGTGGCTGACACAAAGGAAGGACCCAATAAATGTAAATTAGTGTTAAATCATTCTTGAAGTGTTTGTTAACGAAATTAGCCTATCCTCTTTCTTTTGATTTTGCATTTGTTTTATAGACATTTGTTTTATTTTCTCTCCTTGATTTTGGGTGTGTGGAGGTCATATCTAGAGCCTCAAGAGGGCATGGCCAATGGCCAACCATTCAGACCATGAAGGGGCAGGCAGCAAGGAAAATAGCATCTACGCCATCTAGCATTGGACCCATCACTAAAGAGGGATGAGTACATTGAGACAACAGACAGTGCTGATAAGAGAGCGCGACAAACAAAGGGTCAAGATTTGGTCATCCTCTCAATTCTTCAGCTGTGGCCTGTATAGACAGCAACAGAGTTTCACAGTGAAGGATCAGGGCACCCTAACATGAGGAAGACTTGACTTTGGAGGCTTGGACTGGGAATGTTTAGTAGTTCAGCCAACAGGAAGTTGGCATTGGAAGAGGTCTTCACTGGGCAAAAGCCCTACCCACTAAACAGGGATCCATGGACAGCATATTGCTCTAGGAGGGCAGTACTCCCAATCCAGGAAGGATTCAGAGATCACGTATCAACATAATACCCTGAAAAACTAGGATCTAGACTAAAACCCAAGGAGAAGAATTAGGAGAAATGTGGGCTCAGGAAGGAGAAGGTTCCTAGTTATCAGAACAGAGACAGAATTTCAGGGTCAGTTCCACAATAAAGATAACTCAATGCTGAACCTCAGAAAGTGGTTCTTCAAGAGTTTAAGTTTCTATTGGCCTTGGGAACTGGAAATGAAGGAGAGTCTGTAGGGAAAGACCAGCTGACCCCAGGGGTTTGTATGGTAAGGGATAGAGCATGGCAAAGGGGAGAAAGAAGCCTGGGTTTGGAAGCTATTGAGGCTTAACAACTGAGTCATCTCTTGTTGCTGTAGATGAATTTACCTCCAGCAGCATTTCATCTCCACCCCCACCAATCTAGCAAGCCACTTAGAATGTATTACCAACCAAAATACCACAAACTGCATTTATTCTGATCGTGTATGAAGTAACAGAGTGAGCCCTGAGGCAAGCCAGGAATGGCCCTCTTATGAATAAGTAAATACACTTTAACATCTAGACCTTGGCTGCTCCGAAATCTTTTCCATTTTCTTCATCATTATATCATATGTTGAGATAATGAGTTAAATGTCATCAAAATATATGAGATGTTGACATTATTTCAGTGGAGTTATTGCTTCCTATTCCACGATCTCACAAAAACCACTCCGCCCCGCTCCATCAGCCTTCACAATGGCAGCATTCTTTGTTTAGGAGGAATCTGAGGGTTTGATCTTGCGCTCTCTGCTGAGTGGGTCCCCCTGAAGAGTTTCCCTGTATTGTTGTGGATCATCCCCCTTAGTTCCCTGCTCCGCCATGGAGTTTCCCTTCTGTGATGCTAATGCCTGCCTGCCTGCCTGAAATCTGTGTCGCTGGTGTGTATCCAATAAGCTTAGACAGCCGCCGTGGTAGATTAAATACGTGCACAGATTCTTTGCTGCTTCTCTCCTTGAGGGGAATAGTCTAATTCCTCAACTCTTAAGTCTGTGCTGGTCCTAGAGATTTATCTCTGCAAGGGACGTTGCAGAAACGACGTTTTTAAATGTCCAAGGTGAGGAGATAAGAAGCGTTGTATTCACTGTTCGAGTGCTCAGCTGGTATTTAACAACTCAGACCTCCCTGAGGCCACCTTGCTAGAGAAACTTCCTGGGAAGGCCATGTGGAGAGACCCTGACACTGCGGGAGGAGGGAAGAGAGGGACCTACAAGGGCAAGGGCGGCTGCAGCTCCAGCCCTCAGCCACATGCATATTCCCACAGAGATCCTGCCCCCAATTGGCAGATCTGTGAGCATAATAATGTGGCTGTTACTTCATGGCTTAAGTTTTAAAGGTGCTTGCTGCATAGCACTAGATAATCAGAACTGCCCTCTTCCCTGGCACCAGAGATTCATGGAATAAAAAAGCCTCCTTTCCTTTCCTTAACTCATCATTTTAATCTCTTAAAGACTAGGACACCAGATGTTTAGCCAAATGCAAATTTCTTCACCAAAAGACTAGTGCAATTTCAGAAGAGAAGTATAATATAGATGGCAAAAGATGACCCTTGAGTCTAAAAGGGAAGACACCTAAGAATTGTATCCTGCCCAAGAGTTCCCCTGATGGGTTTTTCCACAAGCTTCCATGGCCCCAGGAACATGCTCTCCTCCAAATGTCTCTAGTTGCCAGTCACCTGCCTCAATTCCTATCCACCTCTCCCTGAACCCACCCCCTCCTCCTGTGAAAGAAACACCCTACATCTGATGCTTGAAATGCAGCAGCCTCCCCCCACCCCCAGGGTTCTGCAAAATAATCAGTGAAGCCCATGGATACCCAAGTCTCAAGAACAGGTGAGGGAGAAAAGGCTCTGATCTGTTGGTAATGCTGAACCAGGAGCCTCCTTGTCGCATTCCCGCCCCCCCCCATACTTGTATCAGTATGTGCTGTGGTTGAGGATTGAGGATTCCAAACCAAGGATGACATGTCGACTGATGCATCTGGACCCCAGGCAGATAATATGAATGAGTGAAGTGGACTTGATGGGCAAATGGGCAAAAATGGAGATTATAGGGGCGCCTGGCTGGCTCAATCAGTGGAGCATGTCACTCTTGATCTCGGGGTTGTGAATTTGAGCCCCATGTTGGGTGTAGAGATTACTTAAAAAAATAAAATCATTTTAAAAAATGGAGAGTATAGAAAGTAGAATGAGCTTCCATGCCTTCAATTGCTGTTTTGGAGGAATATAGTGTTGTCATCTCCTCTCTCTTCAGAGATCTGAATTTACATGTGAAATATCCAATTTTAAGAAACATTTTATTTATTTATTTATTTTGTGTGAGAGAGAATGTGTGTGTGAGTGGGGGGGAGAGGCAGAGGGAGAAAAAGAATCTCAAGCGGACTCCGCCTGAGCGTGAGGGAGCCTGAAGTGGATACTGATCTCACCTGAGATCATGACCTGAGCCTAAACCAAGAGTCAGATACTCAACTGACTGTGCCACCCAGGTGTCCCATGAGTACCTTACTCTTTAATATTGACTCATTTTTTTTCTGAGTGACCCCCAAGTATGATTAATTCCTAAACTTGAGCCATTTTGCTCTAGTGTGGGGAGTGAGGTGTTTGCCTGTTCTTTTCTCTACAGCAGGTTTTTGTGTTTTTTTTTTTAAAGATTTTATTTATTTATTTATTTGACACAGAGAATGAGGGGGGTGCACAAGCAGGGGGAGCAGCGGGCAGAGGGAGAGGGAGAAGCAGGCTACCCGCTGAGTAGGGAGCCCAACATGGGACTCCATCCCAGGACCCTGAGATCATGACCTGAGCCAAAGACAGATGCTTGCTTGCCTGACTGAGCCACCCAGGTGACCCTCTACAAGTTTTAAAGACTTAGTGAGGAAACCTTCACGATTGATAGGTTAATTCTGAAACTCTCCGTCCTTTCATCCTCTTCTAAGCAATATTATATTAACCAGATTGTCTTTGGCCCCTATACCAGGCATTTCTGCTGTAAACAATGCCTGGTTAAGGAAGGCTCTTAGAATTGGGATTTTATACAGAAAATAGGGGCACCAAGGTTGCTCAGTTGGAATATCTGACTCTTGATCTCGGGGTGGTGAGTTCAATCCCTATGTTGAGTGGAAAGATTACTTAAATAGGACTTTAAAAAATTTTGCTGGGGCGCTTGAGTGGCTCAGTTGGTTGAGTGTCTGCCTTTGGCTCACGTTGTAATCCCAGAGTCCTGGAATGGAGCCCTGCATCAGGCTCCCGCTCAGCAGAGTCTGCTTCTGCCTTTCCCTCTGCTCCTCCCCTGCTTGTGTTCTGTCTCTCACTTGCTCAATCTCTCTCTCAAATCTTTAAAAAAGACTTTTGAAATTTATTAAAAAAAACCACAAAATTACTTGTTGAGTATTTTTCATGGGAAATGTACTTAAATGAAGAATTAAAATAAACATAAAAACTTATATTTGTATTCTATAAGTTAATAAATCCTGCATTGAATCTCTACCATCTCTTCCCTGTGCCCCCCTCCCTCCCCCAAACTCTCTTGGCAATAATTCCTTACACTTGGATGATGTAATGGTCTAAGATCTGCCAGTATTTGAGAAAATTACCTATTCTAGTCTAAACAGCATTAAAATCTTTTGATTACAACTTTATGGGAAGGGTGGGTCAACAACAATGTATGAGTATATTCTCTACCAACTGCCATGTCAATCAGGCCTTTGAATCATTTGAGCTGCTCTAATTTTCCAAAGTGCTGTGCACCCATCTCAAGAGTAGTCAATGACAGGTTTGGCCCAATCAAAAGCTGAGTAGGCTTTGTGATCCTGAAGCTTTATACAGTTTGAGAGTCCTCCTTAAGAAAAAGAACACAAAATTACCAAAATAAACTTATATCCAAATGCTGTAAAAACAAAACAAAACAAACAAAAAACCCCAAAACAGACATTGCACCCACCTGAGATTTTCTTCAAAATCAGAACCAAGGTAAGAGGAACCATCTCTCAATCCCTCTCAAGTAGGAATAGCAGGAAATAGGAGCCATGGAGTTGTTGGTGGCTGGGCCCCCAGAAGTACTGACCGGTTGCATTTGGACTTAATAAGTTCACACATAAAAATAATTATGAGAGACAGTTGTTCAGAGACCCACTCCATAATCATTTTAAAAATGTTTCAGTGAAGCAAATGAGACATTACTGACATTAACTTGGACAACATAAATGGTACTGTCTTTGTCATACATAAATTTATATATTAAAGAGCTAAAAGAACTTCGATAAAAATAATGGGATAGGAAACAAAGGGATGAACAATGATAAAATTGTTAGACATATTCACATAAAAGAAAATAGCAAAAACATCAGATCATACCCAAAGCACTAACTTCTGTTTTGAGGCCCCCACAAGTGAGGTGGCCACAAAGCGTGAACATTGGTGTTCTCCCAACAAATCTGCCTCTCCTTAGGAGCTCCAGCCACTCCTCTGCACAAGATTTCCCGAGATGATTCCAGCACAAAGAGGGTTGGGGCCCATTTTTATTACTTTCCTCCTTACAGAATATGTGGGTTTGATAAGATCCAACTGCAACTCCCTTTTGTCTTTTTTTGGGAATAAAAAGGTACACTTTTCTTCTTCACTGAGGAGACTTGCATATAAAGTGAATAAGCCAAGTGAAGCCCCAAGAAAAGCACTTTAGGTATGAGAGTCCTGAGTGTTACTCATGCTCCCTTGGGACAAATATTCAGCACATATTTCAAAAGGCGATTCCTTTTGAGAATAGTTGAATATCTGTTTGTTTTATCTGTTTTCTTAAGAAAGAAAATTTGTGTCACATGTTGGTAACAAGATTCTCAGACTCCAGTTGGAGATTTTCACAAGGACCTCAGTTAAGTCTTTTTCTTCTGTCTTCCAGATCAATTTTTCTCTTGATTTCTCTCACAAAATCCTAATTTATTCCAGCACATGAGCTTTCCATCATCTCCAGGAGAGCTTCTGTCTGTATTTATATTCCCACTGTGACTAAGACAGAATATCTACTTCAACATCTAGATATAATCATTTTTTAAAGATTCATTTATTTTAGAGAGAGTGTGTGCGCACATGGAGGGAGAGGGGGGTGTGGGAAGGGGCAGAGGGCGAGGGAGAGAGAGAAACCCAAGACGACTTTGTGCTGAGAGCAGAGCTAGATGCAGGGCTCAATCCCATGACCCTAAGATCATGACCCAAGATGAAACCAAAAGTTGGACCCTTAACTGGCTGCACTACCCACGCTTCCCTAGATATAACAATTTTTATAGAACTTTTCTACCTTTAGGGAAAATCCTTACAAGTTTGCTCTACTTTCCAGTTTCTCTTGTTTTAAATGTTTATGCTACTTATTGCCTTAATCCTTTTGCTTCTGTGACTCAAGCTTGTTTTTATTTTATATTTTTCCTGTAATCTGTACCCTCCATGTGTTTCCGATTCTCCCTGGAGACTTTCCCTCCTATTACTGAGGCTGGGGAGAGAGAAATTTCTTTTCTTTCCCTCCCCTAGGGTTCTTCTAGCTGGTTTAGGAATTAAACTGATATGAGACAGAACAGGAGGGGGAAAAGAAGTCCCCAAAGTTTGTTATGTGTTCGTGGAAACCAAGAATAAAATTGAGCCTCAGGGGTGCCTGGGTGGCTCAGTCAGTTAAGCAGCTGACTCTTGATTTTGGCTCAGGTTGTGATCTCAGGATCACAAGATTGAGCCCCATGCAGGGCTCCATGCTCGGTAGAAAGTCTGCTTGCCCTCTCCCTCCTCCTCTGCCCCTCCCCCCACTCTTGCACACACATACATGTGCATGCCCTCTCTCTCTCTCTCTCTCTCTCAAATAAATAAATAAAATCTTTTTTAAAAGACTTAAAAAAATAAAATTGAGACCCAACGAAATGACCAAGGCACCAGTGTTTGTACTTTTTAGACAAAGAGACAATAAATCTGTGAGGAATTAAGGGGACAAAGTAAATGTAACTTTGGGAGCTTCAGTTAGTAAGGAATTCTAAGCATGATTTGGGTCAGGATAGTAAATTAGTAAAAAGTAAAAAGGGTTCTTTATAAAGTCTCTAGGCATGAAATCCCCTCTCTTTACCTCTTGGTCACAGGGTGGGTACCTTTCAAATGGGTGATTAATATCCTGTTTTCAGGGGGACAGAGGAGACTCTGGGTGTCCTTTATGGACAGGCTGTCTCTTAAGTAACTTTTATGTAAAATAATCAGTATGCTAAAGTGATGTTCTTTGGAGCAGTCTGTCCTTGGCCTCTATGTGGATATTTGCCTTCAGGCTATACCTTTTGTGTTTTCTTCTTCCAATAGTTCTAATTCTTGATAATAATGGGAAGAGCTACTCACATACCAGGTAGGAAATGTGATCACTCAGGCAGTCCTAGGCAGACTTGCTCAGAGACACCTTGTTTTCTCCTCACCTTGCCCTGCCTTTTCAGGGTATTTGTCATTCACTTAAAAGTATCCTTTTGGCCAATGACAATTGTTACTGGCCATTTTAGCCGTTTTTGGAAGTTTTTCCTACAATTGACCATGCAGTGATTTTAAAATGCATGTTAATTGAGAGTAGGCAAAAACAAAGAGCTGGCTAACAAGGAGTTCAGGTAAACTCATTTAGACTTGGTGTGGGTAGCTCCCCATTTGCTTCTCTATATCCAAGCATCATTCCTTCTAATAAGGGGGTGACGATCCTCCTTCAGTGTCACAGGAGTAAACCGTTCACAGTGTGTTTTTCTTTTCATTCTCCACCCAGATTATGCATAGCATATCCTCGATCTGGTATCCAGATCAGACACCAGAGATGAGATTATTCTATAAAATGACGAGTAAGCTCCCCATCTGGAAAGGATTTTAAAGGAATATTGCAGTAGTCTGTTCCCAAGGGGCCGTGGCAGGGTGGTGGTTGTGGTGCATAGGAGTAATGTTTATGTGCTGATGGTGTGAGATCTTCAGTCCATTAAAGAAAGTGTGAACCATGGAGATGTGTCACTGACAAACACTCAGTTACACAAACTAGTGTGTATGTGGAACCACCAGTGGTATGAGAAACTGTATTTTTCTACCTCACTTTGCCAAACTGATTTTTGAGAATTTACCAGTAGTGAATTTGCTGTATACTCAGGGAAGCCAATTGGTATGCTTACAGTGACTGGTTTGAATTGTTATTCATCTTATGCACACATCCAATTACTTCTAATAGAAAGGGTTCAGAAAAGTTCCCAACCTACCAAAGCAAAGTCTTGACTTGAGAAAATATGCATACTTTGGTGTTTTTCAACTTTTTTCGTAATACAATGGAAGAAAAAGTAAAGTTCAGTCATTCTGTACTGAAGTGTCATGTTTCTTCAAGCTGGAATCACACTAGAAATTGAAGATTTGTTTTAAGTCTTTGTCCGAGTTAATATAATGTCTCCCAATTTTTTGAATATCGTCTCAAACTTTAAGAAAATGTTAGGTAATGCGAACTAGGATAACTCTCCTCCTCAAAAGACATATTGAGTTACCATAGAAGTGAACTAGAGTCTAGATCAGGTTAGATATCTGGGATATAGTAAAGATTTAGTGTGAACCAGTCGGAGGTTATGTCAGGAAGCTATGAAGAAAGAATTGCAATTTATTGGTAACTGAGAAAATGGGATTCAGGTCACAGCAATGTACTATAGATTGGTTCAGAGGTTGGCACTCTATTTAGTTCCGAATGACTACAGCAAAGTGAGGTAGAAAATAGGAAAAAAGAAAACAAACATCAACAGGGGAATTGGGGAGAGCAAGAGACTAGGGAGAGGAGAGCAGAAAGAGAAACGTGGGACGGGAGAAGCTCTAGGGGTCATACAGCACATGCAACTCGTGGACTGTGAACTGATTCGGGTTTAGTGTCAGTGTGTTCTCGCGGGAGCTGATCTCAAACTTTCCTGCCTTCTTGTACTTAGTTATTACTGCAGGCAAAAAAAAAAAAAAAAAATTTTTTTTTGACTAGTCAAATTCATAATCTCTGAACCCCAGACATAGGTGATAGGAGAATAGCATCTAAACACCTGGCGTTGACTGGGCATCTGACACTGTGGACACTGACCATAGATGTGAGTGAGAGAGAAGATGACACAATTGCCTCCTGATTCAATATCTAGGAAAACCACAAAATACTTCCACAAAGGTTTTGTCCAGCATGAGCTATGACTATGATAAATTCTGCCCTCCCTGCAGGCAAGTGGTAGCTTGGGTAATCAACCTATCTTAGAAGAATGGAGCGGAGATTAAATCAATGTTCTGGAAACACAATTGATAACATGAATATTTCAGGTTTCTGCAATATTTTTGAGTGCTGAAAGGAGGCAATTATACTGAATTGAAGAAACACTTAAAAGCAATTAAAACTGAGCCAAGGTAAAACTGTGAAGTCTGGAAGTCTTTGCACCAGTTCTGTTTCATTTTCCTTCGTAGTGACATCCTGTGATCCTGAGACTTACTGGTATATGTGCTGTCTAATTCTACACAAAGGAAATCTTCTATTCCTTCTACAGTATTATCAGCTAACAATCTATTAAAGTACTATCTACCCTAGAGATATTCTCTTTTGCAGTGAGAATCAAAGCAGTAATCCAAAGAAGGGTCATCAATATACATGTGGCTACTCTGTCTCTTTGATCATGGCAGCCTTAACAAAGTATGGAACTTCTTTCCACTGAGACCAGATGAAGCCACAGAATCTTTCCCAACACTGGTGTTCCATGTGGCCACAAACAACTCAATAAAGTGAACAAACAACATAAAAATTTATTCATAATTAAGGAACTATGTTATAAAACTCTAGTGGTTACATTTTAAGTATCAGTCAAGGTGTATAGAATATGAGATAGTATGAACTGAACAGAAGGATGATAATCTAGATCATTATAAATTTATTCCTGCTATTAGGTATGATATGGAAGGAACATGTTAAAGGAATCAAGAGCTAATGACAGAATTCATGGTAGGCTATCATAAACCCAATTAACTGAGAACTACAAAATGCAGAGGTCACATTCAAGACCACTGGTGTAGATTGTTGAGCAAAGATTGAAATACAATTTGAAATCTTTTATTCAAATCTCGGTTACTGTAGTTGTTATGGGATGGATGACTACTATTTTCCACACTCTTGATATATGTTTCTACTCTTCAAGAAACAAAGCTGAAATTACAGATCCAAATTACTCTATCCCATTCGAAGTGGCTGCCCTGAGAGGATGTACACTTAGTCCAGCAGAACTACCATTGCTTGAAACAGTTTTAGAGCTCCTCTTGAAATTGCTTTCAGAGCCTGAAGCTAATTTCTTTGACTATCTTCAATAGTGGCAAATCTGAATCCTTTGACAGGGGATTTGATTTTTTAGAGATTGCCAAAAGTCAAGATTAGTGAATAAAGTAGTTGGTTAAATTGGATTATAGGGTTTGGAGTTTCAAAAATAAGGTAAGCTAAAGTTATGAGCCTAGCTTTTTCATATAGCTCATAAACCACTGAAGAAAGCAATTACAAAAGGGAATTTTCTAAAGTAAATTTCTAAACTTTCTAAAGTTTAAATTTCTAAAGTTTCTAAAGTTTCCTCCTTTGTAAAATGAGTGGATACCACTAGCTGATTTCTAAATCCCCTTCTAGCTTTATGATCCTGCAGTTCAGTAATTCATTTATTTAAACACCTTGAAAGATTTGGGCCTATTTTAAAGAAAAATAAAACAAATATCAGTGTGATCTGAAACATTTTTACCTTTAAGAAGATATGTTAAAAGAACATATTTTTATGTGATCAGTGTTCATTGTTTTCTGCTTTAAAATGAGGGAGGGTCTTGAACACATGACTCTCCAGCTACATAATGATATGCTATTAGTTATCTATTGTTTTGTAACAAATCACTCCAAAATTTACTGGGTTAGACAATAATTATTATTTCATAGTTTTATTAGTCAGGAATCTAGGCATTTTCATTGATGGCTTCTGCTCCAGGATGTCTCAAGGCAACAATAAAGGTGTCTGTTTTGCAGTCATCCAAAGATCATCTTGGGAAAGTTTTTCTCCAAGTTCAATCACAACAATATTGCACTACTCAAGTCTTCATGGGCCTCAATCCTTGCTGGCCATGGTTTGAAGGCTGCTTTTTTGGTATTTTTTCATGTAAGCTTCTGTATAAGACATCTTATGACATGACAACTTGCTTTATCAGAGAAAGCAAGCAATAAGAGCCAGAGAAAGAGAAAGGATAAGCAAAATGGAAGTCATGGTCTTTATTATATCATCTCAGAAGTGACATCCCATCATTTTTGCTATATCCTATTCTGTGCAAGTGAGTAATTAGGCCCAATCCATACTCAAACGGAAGGGATTACACAAGAGAAAGAATACCAGAAGGTAGGGTAACAAGGAGACATTTTAGAAGCAGCCTACCACCATGCCACTCTATTCCCTCTGACCCCCATTGATTCTCATCCTTCCACGTGAAAAGTATATTCATAATTTCTGAGGTCCCTATAAAATTAACCTACTGTAGCACCATATCAATGTTTAGTATCACCTCCATTAACTCAGGTTCAAGTGTGGATGAGTCTCCTTGAGTGTAAGTCCTTAAGTTCGAGTTCCAGGAGTACAATTTCTATCTGTGGACTTGTGAAACCACAAGTTTATGAATTGTGATTCTCCTATTGTCATAACTTCACAGCCACCCTACCACAGGTGCCCCTTGACCCCCGGGGCTGCTCCATCTGGACTTACTGCACAGGCTTTACCTGATGTGAGTTCCCCTCTAAACCGGCAGAGTGATATTCTCAAGTGTGCAACAAACTGAGTTAAGAGTCCCCAAGAAGCCACCAGGCATTATGTTTCTTCTAGTAATAGAAAATGTAAAGATAATTATTTATCTCTTTTGGAAGGAATGTTTTAGGATGCTTCAAACCAATGAACTTCTAAAAATGTAACTGATGTGGTGGGTCTTTGAACCTTCATAGCACTTATCTCCTACTCTCTGGAGCGTGTGTCTCACCTGGGTTTCCAGTGTACTTGCCTGGCCACTTTTTGCTCATCTGGTCTAATTAATATGATATCATCAATATAATGGACCAAACTGTTGTTATATAGATATCTGACCTGTCCAAGCCCTCCAGACAATATCATGACAGAGGGTGTGAAAATCAATCTAGTATTGGGGAAAGATCATAAGTGTTTATCCTACCTGAATACAAACCAATTCTGATCCTCCTTTCTGACAGAGAAAAAGAATAAATTAGCCAAATTAATGACTACATGCCATGTACATGTAACTATGTTAATCTGCTCTAACAAAGATACCTGTCTTGGAATAGCAGCTTCAATTAGTGCTACTGCTTGGTGGAATCTGTAGTAGTCTGCTTTCATCTTCCAGGATCTATCTGGGTTTTTCAGGAAGCCAAAATCATCAATTAAATTGAGATATGATGGGACCATGGCCTCTGCACCTTTTAGGTCTTCCACTTCTATTATTCCCCCTGTGATTTTTTTTTTTAACTTACTGTATTTCACAGGTTTGTGTATGTGTGTGTGTGTGTGTGTGTGTGTGTGTGCATGCATGTGTTGGGGGGAGATATTTGGAAATTCCCACTTGGACTTTCCAGCAAAATAACTCTTATTCTGAAATCTAATGAAACATTAACAACAGCCAAGTATCTTCTTTCCAATTATATAACGTGGGACCAAGAAAACAATCACTTTGTGGGTCAGTGATCCCAGTGAACAAACTACTATGGACTGGACCTATACTAGAATCCCATTAATTATCTGGTCTCCACATGCCTTCAGTTTAATGTAGTTTAATGATAATGTTCTGTGTCTCTAGTTATCAATATAATCTCAGACATGACATTTAACACTCCTCAAAACATTTATGTATTTCCCTGTCCCCAGAATTTTGTTATGCAGGTAAGTGACTATCGTTCCTGTTGAGGAATGACTTGTCATTCTGTTACAGGGTCCCCTCCTTCTTCAGTTGATAAGTTTAGGGTCAGAAACTGACTCAGTACAGAAAGTGGATGTGAATTTGTAACTGTTTACTAAGTTGACTGTCTTCAGTCTCCTGACCATCCTTCCTAGATATATATTAACTTTATAGCTTGAGCAATGCCCTCAGCTGCTTATCCCCCACTGGCTTCAGGCATGTTTCATATACATTGTAAATTTGCCCTATCATGGACGGCTTCAGTGAATCATGTCCTTAAGTAATCCCCTCCCCTTGAGTGCAAGCAGAACATGTGACTTGCTTCAGATCAAGAGAATATGGCAAAGATGATGGATGTTACTCCTCTCATTTGGCTTTACTTCATGGAAAAAGTAGTGGGATTTTACTCCCATGATTATGTTATTTAATATGATTCCATCTTAGCAGACTGAAAAAAGAGACCTTTCTGCTGGTCCTGGACAAGTAAGCTGCAATGATGTGAACTGCACATGGAGAGGGCCACATAACGGAGAACCAGCAGCGTCCTCTAAGAGCTGAAAACCTCAGTCCTGCAATCACAAGGAATTTGGAGCAAATAAAAAGCATAAAATGACACTAGTTCATGTTCAGACATAGTTAGAAGTAAGGACCTTATAGATGTGGCTGTAAATGTGCTCATCATTTCAGAGGCTGGGAAATCCAAGCCACCTCAGGATCTGGCCATTCCCATTGCATTTCGGTTTCCCAGTTCAGTGGCTGCAGCTCCTATCTTAAGATCTGGCCCACAGAGAAGAGTGAAGAGCTCTTCAAGGATGCCAGGGCTTGTCTCACAAATTTATTTCTCATAGTAGTGGTGAAAGGTATGTCCTCTAACCCCTCCCAGTAGGGATGTAGGAGGTCTTAAATCAGAAATTCATAACATTCTTATCTCCTTAAGCCTTCGAATTCTTCTCTGGTTAAATCAAAGCAGGTTCATCTTTTCTAATACACTCAGTATGGGGCACCTTGTGGTCCACATTTCAACCAACTAACCAAACAAATTCCCAGAAAGACACATATTAGCAGAACTGACCCAAGAAGAAATAGTGAGTTTGAATAACATGTTAGTAAAAAAAATTTGAATTCATAATTAAAATCTTTTCCAGTGAAAACTTCAGGCCATGATTGCTTCCCCAGTGAATTCATTGTAACATTTAAGAGAGAAATAACACTAATCTCACATTTTTCTTTCAGAAAATAGAGGAGGTAGGAACACTTCCAATTCTACATGATTGGACATATATGTATCCATATAAGACTCATTATATATAGCCAGTATTACATTGAAACCAAAATAATAGTAGCTATTATAATAATTACTATTTTTATTATTATAATTTATACCTCCTAATTTATTTTTAATTTTCAGTTGAAGTGGAATTAAGGAATTTTGGATAAACAATAATTAATTCAATTCATTTTTATAAGCATTGAGCATTTAATATGTACAAAGCAGGGCGCCTAGATGGCTCTGTTGGTTAAGCACTGGAACTGGTAATTTTGTTTTAGGTCATGATCTCAAGGGTCCTTAGATCGAGCCCCATGTAGGGCTCCATACTCAGCAGGGAATCTGCTTGAGAATCTCTCCCTCTCCTCCTTCCCCACTTGTGCACACCCACTCTCAAATGAAGAAATATTTTTAAAAAATGTACAAAGCATTATGCTAGATAGTGGAATGATTCAGTCTCTAATCCTCTCTCCTTCCCTCTCTCTCTGCTGCTCACTTTCTCACTCACACATGCCTTTCCTGGTTTTTTGGTTTGTTTTTGTTTTTTCTTTTCAGATTTTATTTATTTATTTGACAGATCACAAGTAGGCAGAGAGGCAGGCAGAAAGAGAGGAAGCAGGCTCCCCGCAGAACAGAGAGCCCAATGTGGGGCTCCATCCCAGGATCCTGGGATCATGACCTGAGTGGAAGGCAGAGGCTTTAACCCATTGAGCCACCCAGGCACCCTCCTTCCTGTTTTTATTAACAAAATTCTCCATACTAGCTGTGAAAATGAAAGCACCCACTAATTTTAAAATATAACATTATTGTCCATCTGCTTTATGGACATTATTTGATTTTGTAACTGCAAGATAAAACGGACGAGATGATACTCTGAGTTCTGAAGGAGGCATTATTACAGTGGCCCCTACAACTTAAAAATTTAAGAACTCCATGGTTCACTTTCTCAGTATAGTTTTATGACAGGGTCTTCATCAACATAACCAGTAACCACATTTTTAACAATCTGTCTTACTTAAGCCTAATAGCATAAGATTTAATAATCACATAATTTTGCTTTTGGAAAAATTCCACTCCTAAAACCTAATATAAAACTAAAGAAAACAGAAAGTAGTCTTCTCTTTGGTGAACATTTCTGAGTAGCAGCAGATAATCTGCAGAATGAAGCTATTCGCTCAGATTTATTTACTCTACAGTGGTTTCCCTTATCCATGCATTTACTTTCCATGGTTTCAGTTATCCACGGTCAATTGTGGTCCAAGCTCAGATGATCTTCCTTCTGACTTACTGTCAGAAGGTCAGAGTAGCCTCCACTATGTCACGATGCCTACATCATTCACCTCACTTCATCTCATCACGTAGGCATTTTTTTTCATCTCATATCATCACAGGAAGGGTGAGTACAGTAGAATAAGATATTTTGAGAGAGACACCACTTTGAGAAGTTTTTTATTACAGTTTATTGTTATAATTGTTCTCTTTTATTATTAGATATTATTATTAATCTCTTCCTGTGCCTCATGTGTAAATTAAACTTCATCATAGGTATGTATTGAGGGAAAAAAACAGTACATATAGGCTTCAATACTCTCTGTAGCTTCAGGCTACAGGGGCTGTTGGAACATTTCCCTCGTGGATAAAAAGAAACTACTATACACAAAATCTGTCTATACTCACTCAAATGCTTCCATGCACGTTTCTTAGTTACAGTTACTACCCCTATAAATTAAAGCCATAAAAATTAATGTAGTGGCTGATAATTGGCTGAATGAATAATTATTTTAATAAATCATAACAAATGTATAAACTCTAGAAAAACCAATAGTAATGTGGAATTAATACAGAAATAGCACTTTTAGTAGGTAAAGAAAACTTGCAAAAAATTTTTTTCTTAACCATTTAAAATTCTGTGATAATTAATAAGGTGGCCCTCGAGCAATGATTTGAAGCTGAACACATGGTGTAGGAGATGGATGGAAACTAGCATACTATAAGCTGCTGAAGGTCATTAACAGAGAAATGGATTCCATAAGTCAGTTTTCAGGTCACAACTTTCCTTTTAACCCTCTAATTGCCCTATATTAGCCTCTCTTTTCTCTGATGATAATAAAATCTAGGAATTAAGCCCTTATAAGGGAGAAATAGTTCATCCCATGTCTTCAGAAAAGGCAGTCAGGCATTGGAAACTTCAA
The DNA here is from genome assembly GCA_004024625.1 of Mellivora capensis. Taxonomy (NCBI): domain Eukaryota; kingdom Metazoa; phylum Chordata; class Mammalia; order Carnivora; family Mustelidae; genus Mellivora; species Mellivora capensis. The sequence continues at coordinate 29,690 of PISX010002428.1, read as the reverse complement.
AGGCTGTGTTCTGGCCTCAGGTCCCTACCATTACTCTATCCTCTTGCTCTGCCCTAAGACTCCTAGCACATCCACGGCTTCATCTCCCAGCAGCACAAGCCTTTGGGCTCAATGACAGTCTAGGAAGGTGGTAATCTTAGTGTGTCATTAGTGCTGTTCACCAGATATTTTCTTTTCCCTCCCAGGTATGTTATAGTGTTATTCTTTCTCATCCCCCTTGAAGTTATTTGTGGCTTCGAACTTGCTTTGAACAATAAAGTAGGTGTGGAAAGTAAGCAAAAGGGATGTCTATGACTCTGGACTTTTAAAGTCAGTGTGCAATTTTTCACACTCCATTCTCTTGGAGTGACTTGCCATGTTCCAGGTAGTGGTTTCTGTCCCATCTTGGGTCCTGCCATCAGGACAATGGGGAGCAGAGCCCATAGTCAACTTGCCATGAATGGATCATGTTAGTCAGAAATAAAATTAGTGGTTTCAAGTCATGGAGATTTTTGGAGTGTTTTGTTTGTTTACTTGTTTGCATTGGCTTTTTGTTGACTTCAGAATAACCTAGGCCATGCCGTTTGATATGTGTATTGAGTGTTCTTAGCACGCCGCCCACTTACATTCTCCAGCCTACCTATCAGAATGATGTCACTGCCTCTTCCTTGAACCTATGCCTTGTATTTTAAAAGAGCTTCTTTTCTTTCTCTCTATCTACATGTACATATTCTAATTTTCTATTTCTCCAGGTCGGTGGTTTAATGGAATATCGGTTATGATTCCTTATCTTTCTTTGATCAGATTAATATGGATCCTGTGGATTTTTTTCTTTATTTAAAAGAATGGAAATGAAATTCTCAGGCTTAGCACAGTAAGTGCAGCACGAAGTTTGTTCCAAACTCCAAACCCTCAACTACTACTATGAATCAGTGTTATCTAAAATATTTGGGTACCTGTATCCCATCAGTATTGCCTGTTATAGCCTTGGTAGATCGGGATCTATTAAGAGTATACTTTTTGACTCATAAAGGTAATGTGATGCTTGTCTGAGAGTTCCCAGTTGTGGCTTCACCTAAAACTGTACTGTTGGCGTTTTGTGCGCCTGAAATGAGCCTGATGATGGGCAACAAATGCCACAGCATGCCACGTTCGTCTTAGATTCTTTTTTTCCTTATGACAGATGATAGTATGTTTGTGAAGGCTTTGAAATAGAAATTAAGTTATCTGTGACCTTTCCTGGATCTATTTATGGCAATTATATCTCAACTTTCACCAGGAAAGTGATAGAAAAACAGAGTTCCCAATCTCATCAAGATGCTCTAATGTGCCTTAAAGCAATAACATGTGACTTATATTCTTGCTTTGGAAGCTTAAATGTAAATTATATATCATTATCCCAAAGATTATCTTTTGAACCTGACAGATATTACCTTTATAAAATCTTACATGGCTTACATAAGTTTTAATAAAAATAGTAAATTTTCTCGGGTAGCAGCTAATATGTAATTAGGTTAATCCATTTGAAATTGCCAGCATTTGACAGCTTTTGACCTATAAAAATGGCAATTTCATGTGATTCAGCCTAATAACTTTCTATATATTATGTTATTGCATTTTCCTTTATACACATGATGAAAATGTGCAAGAAGAAATTGGTCATTTTCTCCTTCAAACTCTGCTCCTGGTTCTATACTTCTCATCTTGAAGAATGCACCATTGACTATCCAGTTGTCCAAGGAAACCTGGAAGTTATAATTAAGTCTTCCATCTTCCTCTCCTTTTACATCCAAATGATAATGAACTCTATTTTTCCTTAAAACATCCTAAAATTTCCATGCAGTCTCTACCGCCACTGCTACTGCCTTGCCTCAAGTTGTAATCTGTTATGGATGGGGCTCCCCAGGAAGCCCTCTGAGGCAGATGGGACATGCAAAATATGGGGGTAGGGAGGGGTCTTGACACTGCAAGGGAAAGGAAGAAAGCAAGACTAAGCAGAGGGAAAAGTTGGGCTGTGATGCTTCTCAGGAAAAGCTCCAGAAGACGTACGAGGAGTATAAAGCTGAGATGGCCATGCGGAGTCACATGAAATTGGGAGAAGAGCATGAGGCTTTCATACATCTGCACCACCTATTGAATGTGACCTGGGCACAGAGTGTAGCCTTGGGAGAGGCCACTCTTCAGCTTGAGTAATTTCTAAGATGTCTGGCTTCTAAGGGCTGTCTGCTGGCAGCATTCCTCGATGGGAGAATATAATTTTCAGTTCTAAAGGGAAATCTGGGTGGTATGTCCCAGCACTCACTGAAGTCCATCCTTGGCAGTGCTCTGATCCACTTCTTCATGTAAGTTCTAGAAGCACTTCTTCCAGGATTTTATGGGGGCTATCTTCCTGAAGGAACAAAGAGGCAGGTTAGTAGCACAGAACATAACCTTCACCTCTGCAGCTGGTCTCCAGGTGACAACTGACACGCCATGCTTCTCTTATCTATTATGCGTATCTTCAGCTGTACTTCTGTTAGCCTCCAGTCTTTCCTGCTGGGTTGATGCTGGCCCTCCCTCTCAGAGATGTGAGACTATGACAACCATGCTATTCTCAGGCCCCAAGTGTTGCATTCGCTCTTTCAACATCAAAATGAGGGATGGGGTTAATAAGAGATGCTCAATAGATAAATAGATAAATAGATAAATAGGTGCCAAATCTATTCTTCCCTATAAGGTAAGAAGAGCCCTGCTTTCCCATTATTAGGGCCAGTTACCCCTGTCAAGAGAGTAACTCCTTTTCGTGCCCGCTGGCTCCTTAGTATAAGGAGCCTAAAATGCCTAAAGGCAACAGCTGTAGCTTCTGGTCCAATAGGACTCTTGCATATCTTCATGGTAGAGTTCTCTCTGGGAACCAGGACCTCTAAACTCATAAAGCTGAGAGCTGTAAAAATAAAAGATCCTCCCCAAACAGGTAACATAGTGATAGTATGTAGGTCACTTCTGCTCCTTACTAATGGGCCCCCAATCCATCTATTTCAATTATGGGTAAATACACCTATAAATAAAGGTCATCAATTAAAGCAAGATTTCCTTACCTTAGTATTATTGACATTTGGGGCTAGACAATTCTTTGTTATGGGGACTGTCCTGTGTAACATAAGATATTTAGCAGTATCCCAGGCCTCCATTAACAAATGCTAACAGCAACCCCCTAGTTGTGATAACCAAAAGTATCTCTAGACTTTACCAAATGTTTTACCAAAAAGTTTACCAAAATTGCCCCCAGTTGTGAAGCACTGATTAAAGTATATACTGGAGATATTTATTGAGGGATGATAGTCCATCACTGCAAGATATTGCCTCTGAATTAGCATTCTAGGTGTGTTGTTAGCTTTCTGGGTGGTACAGAATATGGTGTGCTTAGTGGGTCCATTGGTCATTACTTCCACATTTTCTTTGTTATCAAATGGGTTCTGTGGTCCTACACAATGTATGTTCCACATGAGTGGAACAATGTATGTTCAATGTATGTTAACACTACGTAAACCCTCAAAGAGTGGCCCTGGCTACTTAGTAGGTGCTCATTATAAATAAAGATAAATCCATTTTCAATGATCTCATTTCTGTTTTAATATCAAAAGAAAACCCAAGAAAGATAAATGTCAAGATATTAATACTGATTATCTCTGGATAGAGTGGTTATATGATTTTTACATTTGGCTTAAATTGCATTTTCAAATTTGTACATAATAACCAGAAAACATTATTATGAAAATCAAGACCAATCACAGAATCAAACCACCTTCCTGTCCAGAATTATTTTAGGTAATTGAAAATATATCTTTAAAAGAGTATTTCCATCATATGCTGGGAAAAAAGGGTACCATCTGTGGAACAGAAACTCCCCAGTAGTGGAAAACAGATGGGATCATACAACAGAGAATAAGATTGAAAGAAAGTATGCACACGAGGAAGTGACTGAAAGGATAAGAGAAGTCCAGAGATGTTGCACACTCAAAGTGAACAAATGCAAAGAGCCTCCAAAGTATTGAAATATCATCAAGATATGAATTAATTATTTGGAATAGTGGTGGAAAGAGTAGATATGGCTCTCCAGGTAACACTTTGATAACTGCTTTCTAAACCCAATGCACTGTCTGCCTAGAAGTTCTCTTGGCATGACCACTAGAAAAGGAGGGAGAAAAAGAGCAGAGCATAAAAACAGCAAGTCTACAGAGAAGGCAAGAGAATCTGACTCCTCCCTTGACAGAACTGAACCATGATTATTATTCTCTAAAGCATTTCTAAAGAAATGCTCCTATAGGAATCACACCGAGAGGGAGCTAGAGTTGGCCAAGGAGGCCAATGCCTGGTAACAGGATCTCTGGGAGGAAGGAGGACCCAAACCATCCCCGCCTACCCTGCCTGACTTCAAGCACTATCCCCTCTGACCATCGCTAGGGGTTAGCTGCTGTAAACAGAACCTAAGGTCACCAGGACAGAAGTAAGGATTTTCAAATAATAACATAAGGAAAGAACAAAATCGCCAAACACACACGGAAAACCTATGAGACAGAGGTGCCAAACTCAACAGAAAACTCACATCAAAGGAATCAGTTAAAGGAAAAAAAAAAAGACTCAGGGACTATGTAAGGAATGAGTAGAAATTAGAGAAATGAAAATTGTGAGTCCTGCAATTCAGTAGATGGGCAGGCTGGGAGCAACTGACAGCTGACTTTCTGAGGAAGCCCACTAAGCTAAGGAGGTTCTCTGAGAATGTAGCTCAAGAGAAGAATGAAAAGTACAACAGAAAAGTTATTACTAGAGAACACATTCACATGTTCCCACAACATTCCAGAAAGAGAGAGCAGAGGAAATTATAGTTAAAAGAAGGAGAAGGCAGAAGGAAGAGGGAAGGAAGACAGAAAAGTAAGGAGGGGGAGAGAGGGAGTCCAGGAGAAGATCATTTACCAGAACTGAAAGGCCCACCACTGCCTGAGGTCTGATATGAAAAGACCCACATACAGACACATCCTACAAATAGTTCAGAGCCCGAAGAATAAAGAGCAAAATGTCTAAAGGAAAAAAAACAAACAAACGTGTCACCACGAAGTAATGAAAATCAAATTAGTGTTGGACTTAAGGCGCCATGTTTTTCTATCCCACCCGGGGGACCAGCTCACACTGTGCTCCTGAGGGGCCAATCCTATAAGACTGAAAAAATAGATGGCACTTGTAGGAGTAGAGGTCTGGCCAGACTTGTCACTGCTAATGGTAAAACTAGAAAATGGTGGGACAACCATTTCCAAGTCCTGAGAGAAAAGTAGCTCAATTAAAAAATTCTAGATCCGGTCAATTTAGTGTGAGAGCAAAATAAAGACATTTTTTTTTTCAGACATACAAGAGGCTTTCAATGGCTATGATTTATAATTCCTCTTTGGAAAAATTTCTAGAGATAAACTCCAGTAAGAGAAAAAATCCAATTAACAAAAGTAAGCAAAGTCAACTGATTTGTTGATGGACATATTTAACCAACATATTTACATATTTAACATAAAACATTTAACATAACATAAACATAATATATATGTAACTAAAGCTATTCTGACCAGAAGAAATGTTGAGAAAGGACCCTGGTAAGGGCAACTGTAGGGTATAACTGTAAGCAAACTATTGTTGTCTTGTTCAAGGGCAGGGCTGTTGATTTAAGAAATGCACTTATCTCAGGTGCCTGGGTGGCTCAGTTAGTTACATGTCTGCCTCGGGGTCAGGTCATGATTGGGTCATGGGATCGAGCCTCACTTTGGGCTCCCTGCTCAGCGGGAAGCCTGCTTCTCCCTCTGCCCCTCCACCCCACTCATGCACCTGTACTCCCTCTCAAATAAATCTTAAGGAAGGAAGGAAGGAAGGAAGGAAGGAAGGAAGGAAGGAAGGAAGGAAAGAAGGTAGAAGGAAGGTAGAAGGAAGGAAGGAGAGAAAGAAAGAAAGAAAAAGAAAGAAAGAAATGCATCTGGCTTCAAGTAATAAGAGAAATCCAACTCACAGAAAGATATATTTTTCTTGTAACAATTCTAGAGAAAAGAAGCTGCTAGCTACAGGTCCAGAAGTTTGATGATATGTCAGGAGAGTTGCCTCTGTAATTCTCTCAGCTTTTCTCTCACGCTGAGCATCTCTTGGTTGTAAAAATGCCTACTGTAGCTCGTGATGGTACCGCCACACTGATGGTAACAAGCAGGGCAGATGACAAGTTATTTCTGTCCCTCTTAAGAAAGTCAGATGATTTCTAGTTTATTTTATTGGGCAGGAATCATGAATCATGTCATGTGGCCACTCCCAGCTGGAAGGGAACCTAGAAAAACAGTATTTAGCTTTTACCACTACTGTATGGAAGAAGGCAAGGAAGAAGTGGTTTGGGAATAACAATGGATCATCTAACCAGCGTGTCTACTACTGTTTATAGGACTTTTTTCTCCCTTGGTGCCTGTGGTTCTTGGTTACGCTGCTTTGAAGCATGAAGAGGTAGACCAGACAGGTGGGCAGCAAAGCACATGATATTGAGTGATAGCTGAGTGATGGTACAAAGCTCCCAAGGAGGGAGGGGACCCAAGTGGGTTGCCATGGGAGTTTCTAAGTCTAGCGGGCTTTACAGACTTGTTGGTGGGGTGTTTTAATCTGATTAACCCTCCCTAAACCTGTCATCCAATCAGGATTTTGTCACATGGGAAAGGGTGGAGGGCTCCTGGGTGGTGTAACATCCGGCTGGGGCAGGTCCCTGCCTGCCTGCCTTCCGGCTGTCCTTCATCACTGTGGGGGCTAAAGATGTTGATTCACTATAGATGTTGGTAGTGAAGGGGATCCAGATATGCCACCCCAAAATAAGCAGTCTTAGCACAGGGATTATTTTGAACTGTAGGCAATTAAGTATCAATATAGGAAGAGTTTTCTGCCCTCTCCTTATCTGCCTGTAAGCAGGCCAAAAATCCCCCCGACCTTGACCTGGACCAGGAGAGGAGAGGGACACTCACCACCAGAGATGGAGAAAGCCAGCCCTGAGAGGGGTCTGCCCAAATGAAGCTTCCCAAAATAGCCTTTATCTTCCTCTAGTTTCCCCCTGTATTTCCTGCTCACTTCCCCACAAATTATCATCCTGGAAGTCCAGATCCTCCTCCTTTCTTTTTTTTTTTTTTTAAGTAATCTCTACACCCAGCATGAGGCTCGAGTTTACAACCTGGAGATTAGAACTGCACTCACGCTGGGTGTCCTTTTTGTTGTTTCCAAACCTTCCTTCTTTCATTAAGAAGAGAATATAAGCTTCCAAGTCTAACTACTACTTTGAGTTTCACTTCCTTTCTGTGAACACCTGATGAGGGAACAGAAGGGAAGCTGAGGGCAAAACATGATGACGCCCCACCCAACCCCATAGTGTATAATCAGCTGCCCTTCACGACCCTGGAGGCAACGGCTCTTTTGGCCCACAGGTCTTGTCCTTGTGCTTTAATAAACCATTATTTTGCACCAAAGACATCTCAAGGATTCTTTCTTGGTCGTGGGCTCTGGACTCCACCCCATTGAACCTTGCCTTTATTTCAAAACCACATCACACCCACATATGTAAAAATATTAATAGATTTATTTTTCTCCTATTAACCTTTGGTCCATAAAATTCACAGGCCCCCAGTACTGAATCTAAGTGTATAGAGGAAAACTTTTCCTTCCTGATAATAGTAGAGTATAAGTTCAAACACATGTTTATAAATCAGGATAACTACAAATGTAAACATCTGGGGGAAAAAAATTTTATCAGCAAAGTTGCCAAATACCTTTTTTTTTTTTTTTTAAGATTTTATTCATTTATTTGACAGAGAGAGATCACAAGTAGAGAGGCAGGCAGAGAGAGAGGGGGAAGCAGGCTCCCTGCCGAGGAGAGAGCCCAATACGGGGCTTGATCCCAGGACCCTGAGACCATGACCTGAAACGAAGGCAGAGGCTTAACCCACTGAGCCACCCAGGCGCCCCAAATATCTACCTTCTAACACCCAAAAAGGGGACTACTTCTTTTGTCCCACCATTTGAAGCTGAGTATGAGACTCCAAAGGTACAAGAATGAGATGGGCCCTGTATTTATTTCCTCATGTGAGTAGACTGAGTTATCTATAGGACATTTTGTTGTTGTTGTTTTCTGAATGTCATGTACAGAGTTGGATTGTTCAGAATTTTGAGAACCAGGAGAACAAAGAAGAGAAATTAGAAATACTGTAGGCTTTTAAGTACTTTCACCATCTATCCTAGAAGTGTTTTCTGGTGCTCTAAATGAATGAACTCCAATAACATGGGAGTGTGTCAATGTTGAAATATTTTATTTATTTATTTTAGGGAGAGATAGGGAGAGTGTGTGAGCAGGGGGAGGGACAGAATGAGAGGAAGAGAGAATCTTAGGTGGACTCCAGGCTGAGCCCGGAGCCTGATGCAGGGCTTGATCTCAGGACTCTGTGAGACCATGACCTGAGATAAAATCAAGAGCCAGATGCTTAACTGCCTGAGCCACCTAGGTGCCCCCACCATGTATGTGTGTTTGTAGTTTATAAATATAATACATGAACTATTAATACTGGCATTATATAAGGACACTAATGTCAAATGGTGTTTTATTACTAATAAAGCTTAATTTCTTTTTTATTTTTAAGATGTAAATAGAAATATCCATATATATGTATATAAATATATGTATTTATACACATACATATATATATATCTATAGAGTAATTTTTTATTCACCTTATTCTAAAGACCAGTGTTTTGTTTGTTTGTTTGTTTTTGTTTTTGACCAATTCTCTTGACATCAGATTTGGAAACAACTTTAAATTCCACTTGGAAAAGCCGACCTGCCTGATAGAAAAGCCCAGGTAGAGCACGGATTGTCCAGTCTGTTCCACGGCGGTGTTCTGATTCAGCGATGTGAGGCATTAAAATGGGAAGACTGCCTGAAAATAAAAGATTATTTGGGGATTTCTTTGTACTGTGATGGTTCACCCTCCTGATTGTGCGTGGAATTCAAATCACTTTAAGCCAGCAGAGGAGTTGCTGAATCACCTTGAATGCCACCTTGCAAGTCCGCAGCAACAAACGGGGGGGCCAAAAGGTTGAAAACTCTGATGAAATTCCTAATGATAAAAATTTTAAGTTGAATTTAAAAATCTTTAATCATAATGAATTTTAGGTGAAAGAAATTACTTACTGTTCTTGTGACTTATAATATTCTTCAGGCAAAAATTATTTCTTTAAAGATATTTGTTTATTTATTTATTTATTTATTTGAGAGAGAGAGTGGGAGGGAGAGTCCAGAGGGAGAGTGAGAGGGAGAAGCAGACTCTCTGCTGAGCAGGGAGCCCAAAGCAGGACTCAATCCCAGGACCCTGAGATCACTTTGAGAGCTGAGGGCAGACACTTAACTGACCAAGTCACTTAGGCGCCCCTCAGGCAAAAATTATTAAGTTCTATTTACCATACTAATATTTTTCATGAGACGTCCCCCTCTTTTTTTTATGCATGAGATAAAGACCCTTTTAATTTTGCTTATGTGGTGTTATCATTTGAGTTTACCATTTCTGTAGCATGAAACAAACCTAACCTTTACTTGAAGCATATTTAAATGATGTCAAATCTAATAAAATTAATGGCCCAATTCTTTGCAATTGTTCCAATATATTTTCTTTCTGAAACCAAAATTATGAGTAAAAATACCATTTCTTTTTAAATGATTTCACATAATAAAAATATGAAGTCTAGATTAAATTGATCTTTTTACTACTGTTCATTCTGCTATATTCCCTTTGTGAAATTGATGTTTCATGTTCAATTGCTTAATTTCAACTGAAATTGGAAGACCAAAGCATCTTAGGCTATATAATAATAAAATTACCTTACCGGGTACAGTTTCATATTTTTCAAAGCACTTTCCCATTATTGAATTTTGTCTCACAACAAACCTAGTTATTATTATTTCCTTTTTGATACATAAGGAAAATGGAGCACCAAAAGGTTAAGTGACTTGTTTTTAGTTACCTCATTTAATTAGTGATAAAGCAAAGCCTGGCACTGGAGTGTTTCTGTGTCTCTCATAGAGTTCTTTGCTTTTCTATTTCATGAGTCCTGATATTTTCAAGGAACTGAGCTAGGAGCATTCCCCCTCCAGCTGAACACTAAGTTCTTCAGTGCAGAGTTCAGGGAGATTGTCAATTCTTGGAACAACCTTCCAAATTCCACATGAGAATGTGGAAACTATAATGAGATGGGCAATCTGGTCTTCAGGGTGAATGACGAAGGTTCACGTTTATACCTGTTTCACTGGGAATCCAATAAATGTAGCATCTGGTGAATGATCAAGCTTGAGTCCAAGAAACAACCTCATGAAGTAGCAGCCTAGAAACTGATGATTAACCCCATGTCCATGGATGCTTTTAGAAAGTGGGGGTGTACCTCAAGGAAGATCAGAGTTCTAAGGTAGAGAATAACAGGTTAAATCAGGGCATTTTCTGCCGCTCAGCAGCTGAAGTAGAGTCCTATCCAGTGAAAGCTACATATTAGTAGAAAATAAAAGCATTTTTTAAAAGATTAAAAAGGTATTCTTTTTTTGAATTTTTAAGTAATCTCCACACCCAACACAGGGCTCAAACAATGCCAAGATCAAGAGTTGTACATTCCACCAACTGAGCCAACCAGGCACGCCTAGAAAATACAAACATTTTTTTTTAAATTTTTAAATTTTTAAATTTTTTCATTTTTTTAAAACATATAATCTATTTTTATCCCCAGGGGTACATGTCTGCTTCTTTTCCTACTCCCCCAACCCCCCATGTTGCATCTCCACTTCCTCATATCAGGGAGATCAAATGATAGTTGCCTTTCTCTGATTGACTTATTTCACTAAGCATGATACCCTCTAGTTCCATCCATGTTGTTGCAAATGGCAAGATTTCATTTCTTTTGATGGTTGCATAGTATTCCATTGTGTATATATACCACATCTTCTCTATCCATTCATCTGTTGATGGACATCTAGGTTCTTTCCATAGTTTGGCTATGGTAGACATTGCTGCTATAAACATTCGGGTGCACATGCCCCTTCGGATCACTACATTTGTATCTTTAGGGTAAATACCCAGTAGTGCAATTGCTGGGCCATAGGGTAGTTCTATTTTCAACTTTTTGAGGAACCTCCACGCTGTTTTCCAGAGCGGTTGCACCAGCTTGCATTCCCACCAACAGTGTAGGAGGGTTCCCCTTTCTCCGCATCCTCGCCAGCATCTGTCATTTCCTGACTTGTTAATTTTTAGAACACAGGCAGCAACCTCTTCAACCTCAGCTGCAGCAACATCTTCCTAGGAACATCACCAAAGGCAAGGGAAGCAAGGGCAAAAATGAACTATTGGGATTTCATCAAGATCAAAAGCTTTTGTACAGCAAAGGAAACAGTTAACAAAACCAAAAGACAACTGACAGAATGGGAGAAGATATTTGCAAATGACATATCAGATAAAGGGCTAGTGTCCAAAATCTATAAAGAACTTATCAAACTCAACACCCAAAGAA
>PISX010002428.1:0-18040 GCA_004024625.1 Mellivora capensis | reverse complement strand
CACAGACATTTCTGCAAAGAAGACATCCAGATGGCCAACAGACACATGAAAAAGTGCTCCACATCACTTGGCATCAGGGAAATACAAATCAAAACCACAATGAGATACCACCTCACACCAGTCAGAATGGCTACAAACATTTTTTTAAAGATACCCAGTGCTAAGGAGCAGAAAGGAAGATTTGGGGTTGAAAATATAAATTCCAAGGCTTGGCATCAGAATTATTCAAGGTTTCAGGCCCTCAAATGTCTCCTGTGACCTCAAACAGGTACCTGGGAATATGGATATCCAGAAAGACAGGGATTTGTCAGGGATAGCATATCTGTTCTGACCATCCAAGTATGGGAGAGACATGGTCTCAGCCCAGGTTCCCAAATGGGAGAGATTATGCCAGGATGGATTCCAACCAGCAGATGCTCCCACATCCTCTGGTTACAGGAGCAATTTACAGTAAGATTTTTCTGAAGAAGCTCGGGGAGCTAAGAGATAGGAGGAAGATAGGTAAGAAATTTGCCAAAATTTTACAACTGGTAAAGATGATTTAGAATGAGGAAGGACAGGAGAGATTTGGGTGCTTTCAGGTTACAAGTAAACCAAAAAGGGAGTTTGTGTAGGGAAGTTGCCCTTCAAACTTGGGCAACTACAGGTGGGATGTTTCAGCCCCCAGCTCCTGGCCAGTTCCCCAGAGGACGAATTCCCCAAGACAGGAAAGCCCAGTGCCCCCCAGGAAGGATGCAGAGAAAAAGCCTCAGGCCCTGGTTAGACTCCACCTACTAAGGATCAGGTGGTAGAGGCTGCCTATTCCGGAACAGGACCAAAAACATGGAGGGCCAGGACACTGTAGAGAGAAATAATCAGCTTTTTTCTTTTTTCTATTGTGGGCTGGAAAGTTATCTCAAAATAGAGTATATCAATGAGGCAAAATCTACTCTGGTATCCCAGAAACTGAGACCAAGAGCTAAGGCAGGAAGCTACTCTAGTTTTTAGGTATTCATGGATATTCCAGCTGGTCAGGCTAACCTGCCTTCCCAGCCCTCTCTCCCCCCACTGGAGGCAGGGAGCCTCAGGGAGGGGCTGATAGAAGCCCAGGCTAGTGCTCCTAGACAATAGTGTGTGGGGGGGTGAGGACCACAAGCACAGAGTCAGGTGTCCAGGCTTTGAGGTGGTTGAGAATCCAGACTGGACTTTACACCTGCTCTCCCAGCCACCTCTCTGTCCCTGGGCTCCTGTAATTACCCACTTCTGTAAGAAAGACAGACTCTCCAGACCGCAGGTGGGCTTGGGTGGGGAAGATGCCCTCGGGGAAGAAGTGAAAAACAACGTTTTCAGTACCCACACCCTCACCCATCCTAGCCGGAGTGGCTGAGCCCTGAGGCTTGAGAAGCCGCATATAAATCCTGTGTTTTTCTTCCATTCATTCAACCTAAAGGGACAGAGTTTATATAAATGTCAGGATAGAAATATTTTCGTAGGGGAATATATAGTACCTGGGAAAAAATGCTCTTTTCTTTGCAGCTTGCAGGAGAATGCCTTTGTAGGAAAAGACAGATTTGTTAAAGGAATGCCAGTAGCAGGGTCCTAAAAATCTTCCTGTTTGTCTCCCAAGATTCATGAAGTGGGTTGTAATTTACATAATGTGAAGGGAGGAAAGGGGCAGGCATAGGTGCTAGGAGAGGCATGTTTCCAGAAAGAAGACAACACAGTTAGTGGCCCAACCTAACAGATTTGGGAGAAATATTACCGAATCCTTGACTAAGTAACATTCAAAGTAAAATGCTTCCACCTCTGCTGTGAAATTACTTGTAAACCTAACATTTCTTGCTAATGCCTTCGCAGGGCTTTGGTTTTGTTTTTTGTGGGAGAAGTTCAGAGGAACAAGTCGTCTGCCAGGTACTTCAGTTACCCCCAGGAAAAATGAAATGCTTCAGGAATACAGCTGTCAATCCCTGCCTTGAAATGCTTATAAAATACCTTGTAGTTTTAAAAATGTTCTCATAAAATCATTATTTTCTGTAAATAGGGCAGTATCATACTTTCCATTTTGCAGATGAGGAACTGGGGTGCAGAGATAGTAACTCGGCCAAGTGAAAAGTAACTGGAGCTTTGATTCTTTTTTTCTTATTGATGGCATCTGCTGTGTTTTTTTTAACGACTTTATTTTTTAGAGTTGTTATAGGTTCCTAGCAAACTTGAGTGGAAGGTACAGAGACTCCCCATTTACCCCTTGTCCCCACATATTCACATCCTCTCCCATCATCAACAGCTCTTACCAGACTGGTACCTTTGTCACAAGGAAGCCTGGGGGCAGAGCTTCCAGAGCACTTGGCTTCCGGGGGAAGTGGGGAGGTGGGGTGGGGTGGGGGGCAAACAGACCATGTTCCACCACTCACTGCTGACAAAATCCAAAGGCAGAGAATCCGGGTGGTGGTGAAACAAGAAAGGAATGTATTTCAATGAATGCCAACACCAGGAAGAGAGATGTCTCAAAAAGTCTCTCCGAAATGCCAAAAATACTTTATGCAAGGAAATGTGGGGCAAAGATGGGTGAGTAAGAACAGGTAGGCAGTGAAGGTTAAATGATCATCCTCGGGGTGCCTGGGTGGCTCAGTGGGTTAAAGCCTCTGCCTTCAGCTCAGGTCATGATCCCAGGGTTCTGGGATCAAGCCCCGAGTTGGGCTCTCTGCTCAGCAGGGAGCTTGCTACTTCCTCTCTCTCTGCCTGTCTCTCTGCCTACTTGTGATCTCTGCCAGATAAATAAATAAAATCTTAAAAAAAAAAAAAGATCATCCTCTTGGAGTTGGGTCTTGCTGGCTCAGAACATTCCTTATTGCTGGAGGGGGTTGTTTCAGTTCCAAGCTAGGGATGATTTACCCTCCCATCCCCCCCACTACCCTGCCCCAGGGTCTTTTACCTGAGTTTGGGGATAAGCTGGAAAGAAGAATTTAATCAATTAGGAAGAGTCTATTAGAGTGAGGTCAAAATGGAGGTAGTTGAAGTCCTCTTTCAATAATCAATGCGCCTACATTGACAATCATGATCACCCAAAGCCCATAGTTCACATTAGGATTCACTCTTGGTGTTGCACAATCTGTAAGTTTGGACAAATGTGTAATGACATGTAGAGTATTTTCACTACCCTACAGATCCTCTGTGCCCTCCTACTCATATCCACTCTCTCCATACCCAGCAACCACAGATCTTTTTTGACTGTCTCCATAGTTTTGTCTTTTCCAGAACATCATATAATTAGAATCATAGAGTATGTAGCCTTTTCAGATTGGCTCCTTTTATGCAGTAATAAGTGTTTAAGATTCCTCCATGTCTTTTCATGGCTTTGGACTTTGATTCTTGTCGATTAATTTTTGGTTATAAGGAGTCAAAAGCTACTCATACTTGTTAAGCAAAAGGTGTCAGCAGTGTGCTGGGAAATATTAACAATTAAGTCTCTAAGAGAGAAAAAAAGATCAGGATTTATTTCCACCTTATAAATACTTGTCACCTGTGACTGATTTCAAACGACCAGTGGTGATGTCACTGAGTGCAGAGTTGGGAAAAGGTGCACCCAGTCAGCAAGAGAGGGAAGCATTGGCTCTCACATCCCACTGGGTCTTTTATAATAAGGACATAACAGGCAGGTCTCAGGGACATTCAAGGACGAGTAACAAATTATAGCTAGAACTTCTTTTAAGGCATTTGATGAGGAATCTTGTACCCTTTTTTGCTTTGCTTTGGACAGATTCACTGATCTTAATCATGCTTCTGGCAAGTTTATCTTGCTAAAGTATGACTTCCAGGGTACAAAACAAAAAGAAGTTGTGTGCAGTCATTCGCTATGGTTATCTTTCTCTATATAGAGACTGAGTAGGGACAAGTTGCTGCTGTTTTCGGAGTACCGAGGCAGAAAATATCCGTGTTCTCCTTTGTAACCCAGTGGTATGCCACGAAGGACAGCCACCTAGGAAAATACAGGTCAGAATCATGCAGCAAGAAGAACTAAAGTTCACAGCAGACTACTTCTCTTTTCTAACTTCTACAACTTTTATCACAGCCATGGTGACAATTTTCTAGTAAGAGCCTTCTGGAATCTCCTAAGCCATGGTGGTTAGAAAAGCCAAGTGTAAGTTTCTGAAACTACCCCTGCATTCAGCTGACAGAGTCAGGGGCCTTGGGAAGGAGCCCCTGTGCACCTGGGGCACAGCACTTTTCTAGCCACATGGAGTACAGACCAGGGAGCAAACTAGACTGAGACTGGTTCAAACTAGGCAAAGACCATGATGGCGCCCAAGTTTAACCTTTCACCACCTTTTCCTCATTATAATGTTTAAAAAATCACACCCAGGGGAGGAGGCTTAATATGCAAATGAAACACGGGTTATCAGATAAAAATGTTCCTCAGCTACACTTCCATGCCCAGTTATCTGTGTCCCCCCTGACCCCCAACCAGGGGATCCAGTACTCCTTTCCCACCTTGGGTCCTTTAAAACTTATCCTGGCTGTTGTTCTGGGAACTAGTTTGTCACCTTTGCCTTGACTGTGTCTCCCTTCAGCTGCAGGTGTTGCCCAAGTGAAGCCTTGCCTACACCTTTAAATTTGGGGTCCACCCTTGTTTCGACCATTGCTGGGCCCAAGGACCTGAGTCCAGGAACACAACCCCGGAGAGCAAATTGAAAGTGGTCTGTACCTCAGATGGAATGGCAGAAATTCGTGCCATCCTCAGGGTCCTAAAAGAGGGGCCCTATTACATTCTCATTTAAGTTACTGGTATGGCCCTTACAAAAATCAGGTTGATCCTAGCAAATGATAGTGGACTGCCAGAAAACGGACTAGGGTGGCAGCTTTATTCACAGCTTCTGTGTTGTAGGTGGTGTCGCTACGAGAACAAATCAACACGGCTGCTGTTGACCTGGAAAATGATTTTTAAAAATCATTATCTGAAAAGAGGACCAAATCCACTTTGCATTCACCTGGATGCAGAGCAGTGCATGTTCCGAGTCTTGCCCTAGGTCTTCATTAATCTTCCTGCTGTCTGTTGCAATAGATTTTAAAGGGACACTCTAAGTAACATCATGCTGGTCCACTGGCGAATGACATCATATTAATCAAACTAGTGAGCATGAAGTGGCAAATGCTCTGGATACTCTGGTAAGTAATCTGTGAACTGGAAATTGGATCAACGTTAGAAAAATTCATGGTACATCCGTGATATTTTTATGGTCCAATGTTTTGAGGAATGCCAGGACATTCCTTCAATGGTAAAGGACAAGAAGGCATTATTCTATAACAAAGGAAAAGGCACAACACTTAGCCTTCTTTGGATTTTAGAGATATCCAGCAGTTGGTTAACTAACTCAGATTCCTTGCTCCTTGGTGGCAAAATTCACTTCTCACCCAGCCTCTCAGGGGATCCCAAGCAGGACTGAGTCTCAGTTGTCCACAAGAGGAACTCTTTTTTTCTGGACTTTATATCCTTCTCTCTGCACAACACTTCCTAGCGTCACCTCCTAAGTAATTATATCCAATAAGATATGCTATTGAAGGGACCTAAACCAAGACAAGGGTAGAAATGAGGAATGTAGTTACAAAGTGATTGTAAACCCAAAGTTGTAATGATGGCTCATTCAGAGGGATAGCAATGCAAGTAATTTGATATGATCAGGAGGAGATGAATTCTGAATGTATTTTGAAGTTTGATGTGTGAAGCTGGATATATGCCATAAGGTAAAAAAGGAGCCCAGGATGTTTCCAGAGATTTTGCCTGGATTAACTAGAATGATTGAGTTTCTTTCAATTGAAACAGAAAAGACTTCAGGAGGAGCAGATTTTCTAGGGAATATATAGAACTCAATTTTGGTCAGCTTAACATTGAGATATCTAGTAAATATTCAAGAGACAGATTTCAAATAGGCGGTTGGATACATGAGTCTAGAATTCATGAGGAAGGCCCACAGAAGAAATTATGAAAATCATTAGTATAAGGCTGTTATTTCAAGCAGTGAGATCACCAAAAGAGAGAAGGAGTAGAGGAACAAGGCATGAGCACTGGATCCCGCAGTGCTATAGAGAAAAGAGAAGGAGTAGGCAAAGGAGAATGGAAAGAAGCTATCAGTGGCATAGAAAGAAAACTCAGGAAATGAGATGTCCAAGAGGCCAATGAGACCAAAAAATTAAAAAAAAAATTGTGTAGTGAGGAGAGGGGAGTGACCAGCTGTATTAAATGCTGCTGGTAAGTCAGGTCAAATAAGAACTATTTATGAGCATGTTTAGCAGTGGGAAGATCAGTTTGAGCCTGATGACAAAGTTTGATGCCTAAGACCCTTCATGAATTAAATGAGTTTCAGTAACTATCTGAGTATTCCTGGGGATGAATACAATCAAGCCTTCATCAAGAAAATGGGGTGGATATGTATGAAAAGAAGGAAGGACTTTTTTTTTAAGATGAATTTTGACCCTGGGTGACTCAGTCAGTTAAGCGTCTGCCTTCGACTGGGGTCAGGATCCCAGGATCCTGGGATCAATTCCAGAGTCAGGCTTCTTACTCAGTGGGGAGGGAGCCTACTTCTCTACCTGCCACTCCCCTTGATTGTGCTCTCCCTTTCTCTCTAACAAATAAATAAGTAAAATCTTTAAAATAAATAAAATAGAGTGAATTTTTGGGCTACTTTGCAATTTTGCCTAGGGTCAGCCATGTCACTGACAATAAAACATTGGGAATAATACAAAAGGCAAATGAACAAAATCCCCTGGGTGCCTTGGGGGGTAGGGGTGGGGAAAATACAATAACACTAGAATCTCCCAGCAGTCAAGCTAGGTTAATTTACTGAATGCTTTTGTGATGGATTTTGCTGTAAAATAAATTGTATAGTAGATTCTACTGAACAATAGTAGCTACAATTTCCAATTGCAGAGTGTTTTCAGCTTATTATAATCAATGGGAGGCCCCTAGATACCCTGGAAATGATGGCTTGATTTAGGATAGTACAACCCCCTGATAATAATGCTGGAAGTCACCTGACAGTAAGCCTCAATTGTTCAATAAGAATCCAGGAGGGATAATGCTAAAAGCTTACTCACAAAAAGCAACCGACTCCCAGGAAGTAGGGGGCAAACTAAGTCTATGTAATCATTTCATCCACTCTCTACATGGCAAAAAGTTGTTCTGTGTCTAGTTGTACTCTGGTACAAATGATGGATTTTTCTTTCTCTTGTGATAGCATTTGAATTTGGTCCAAGAATTACCTCTAGCTTACTTTCGCAGTGGGCAATGTCATCTCTCCTGATGGAAGATGCTGCCTACTACTGTTTGCATTTCTTCATCCACTATGCTTCTTTTGGTAGTAGCTGCACTTGAGATAAAAAGAGTCTCTACCTATAGGGTTGTGGAGGGTCATGTGATTTAATCTAGCATGCTTAAATCATGTAGAACAGTACTTGGGCAAGACCTTGTGCTCTAAGTGTTAGAGCTACCTCTTCTATTTACCCTTATAGAGCAAAGCTTCCATCTCTGCATTGCCTACCATTATGTGGATTTCTGGGACATGTGACCATGACCAGTTTTAAAATACAGACCTTATCAAATAATTGTGAGAATGATACTTCTAATTCTAAAATGTATGAATGTGCAGGAAAGGATGATCCTGAAACTTTCAGAAACCCTACAAAATCTGAAGACAAAGATGAGTATGAGCCACTCTTGTCCCAAAGGCCTGAATCAGACCTTGAAACCTTAAGATCTCTGAGCCTAAGAGAAGCAATTGACATATGCTAAATGAGTATTTACAGTAATTGCATACTTCTAAGTAAAGTAAGATTATGCATACCCTTCTGCCAACCACACCATTCAGATCCAGCAGGTTGTCTTTGGTTGACATGGGTCACGGCTTATTGTCCACAGCTGAATTTTCTTTGCAAAGAGGCTTTATTGGTGACATGAGCACTGAGATCCTTGCAGAAGCTGAGAGCTTTGGTGATTCTTCTTCGAGCTCTTAGTGCTGCCCCAGGTTGCAGTGAGGAGGTGGAATGCATGTCTTCTACTTCCAGAACCCCAGACCACCAACCCTTCTAAAATCATCTATTAGTTTTTGTCACTTACGGTTCCTGATTGCAGAGTCTCAGAGTCCATCCTCTTTCTTGGACTCTTTTACAAAACAAAATGTTCTTAACTCTGTAAGACAAGCCCCAGGTCCCCATTCAACCAAAAACCCAACTGTGACTGAGAAAGGAAGGAAGGAAAAATAGTCCTTATGCTTCTGGCCCATTTACAGCTATAGAAACAAAACTCAATGTTTTATCTCAATGAATTATTCCAGCACATCATAAAATGGGCCATAGTATCTCTTGTCTCTGGCCTTCATACATGTTGTTCTCTATTCCTAGAATATGCATGTTTTCCCTTCCTCCTTACCTGGCTAACTCCTACTCACTCTTTGCATCTTAGTTAAAACAACACTTAGCAAATTTAAACTATGCCTTGATTATTTTTTAGAAGTCAACAGTTGAGGGGTGCCTGGGTGGCTCAGTCGTTAAGCATCTGCCTTTGGCTCAGGTCGGGTCATGGTCCCAGGGTCCTGGGATCCAGCCCTGGGTCAGGTTCCCTGTTCAGCAGAGAGCCTGCTTCTCCCTCTTCCTTTGCCTGCCGTTCTGACTACTTGTGCTTTCTGTCTCTCTGTCAAATAAATAAATAAAATCTTTAAAAAGAAAAAAAAAAAAACCCAAAAAGCCAACAATTGAAAATTTCAAGAGCATAAATCGACTTTCAAACATGATGCTCACTAACATAGCTTAAAGTAAGGACAGGGTGGCCTCAGATGACCTGTGAATAAGGACAGGTTTCTCTTCAAGGCCTCCATCTTCCTTCCAGCAACTTCATTCACTGAAGGACAACCACCTCATCAAGGAGCTTTCCTTCATCCCTTCCCAAGGATCTGGAAATCACTCCTTTACATCTAAGTGGACATGTAAGTTGATGTGTTAAATCTCCCAGGGCATTTGCAGATGAGAGGCTTTGTTCTCAAGGCAAGTGATGTTAAGCAGCAGAGAAGATTTTCCTTATTTTAGTACAGAATGAGTGACTTTGGGCCTGCCCTAAATTCTATCAGTAAAATAATACTAAATGTATTTCAATTTTCCCTAGGGTTATTTTGAACACCAAATGAGATAATGTATTTCAAAATATCCATAAACTATAAAGTATTACACAAATGTTAGTGCTATTACTAGTAAGTTTTATGAATTAAGTATTCATTGGCATTCAAGGCAAATCTGGAGATTCCTTATTCCTAAGTCCCAGATCTCTCAAAACTGCTAAATTCTGTTCTGCATTCAGTAGAGCTTTGAGTTCCAGGTAGAATTAGGGACAGTTTCTGAATATTTTCATAAAGCAAGGAAACGTTTTTCTTAAGAATAAAACACTGCATGTGTTTCATAATAATCTTTTAAAAAATGTTTTTTTTGATTTTCTCTTTTGCCTCATTGGGAACCTTTTAAGGCTTTCTTACTTTTGTCCCAGAAGAACATTTTATTTTCCCTTGTGACTTGAAATATTTCTTTTCCTGCCTGACCCAAGAGCTGAACTTTGATATTTATTAAAATAACTCATTTCTTCCTTCAGTAAAAATTGATTAGATCCTCCCTTATCTCCTAATTAATTTTTTAAAATTCATTTACTATGTCTTATAAGTGATTTATACAGGTCTATAGAGGTTTATCTTTTATTTTTATTTATTTATTTATTTACAAAGATTTATTTATTTGAGAGAGAATAAGCACACATATAGGGAGGGGCAGAGGGAGAGGGAGAAAAGAAAATCCCAAGCAGACTTGGGCTGAGCACAGAGCCAGAGGCAGGGCTATATCCCATGATCCTGAGATCATGACCTGAGCTGCAATCAAGAGCCAGATGCCAAACCTTCTAACTGACTGAGATACCCAGGTGCCCCAAGGCTTATCCTTTAAAAAACTAATTTTTCTGTCAAACCAAATTTATTAGCATATATTCCATGTGCATTGCATATCACTGAGGCACTGTATTTTTCCTTTTATCAAATATTATGAATTTGCATGATTAAAAATTTTTGTCTACCCATATCGAAAATTTTTTTTAAAGATTGGTCTTTGTTTAAAGTGGTCTTTGTGAGTCTGTTTTTCTCTGGAGCTAGAAAATTGGTTTCAGAAAGCAGGCAGTGAATTATGCTTGAGAAAAGAAACATGTTAAGAAATTTTAAGAATTTAAGAAACATTAAGAAAATTATGTTTGAGAAAAGAAACAAAAGAATCTATTTATTTTCTGTTAAAGTGATATATACTAGATAAGAGTTTGGTTGTTCATGTGCCTAGGTCAGAGGCAAGGCCCTCTCAACCAAAATCAAACGAGCCACTGAGCTTTGCTTAAAGTGAGGACAGGGTGGCCTCAGTCTTACCACAGTGGTGGTGCACACCAGTGCAACACGCGCAATAACCAACCAAACAAATAAATCCATCCATCCATCCTCACACTCCCTACATCATGGGACAACTTATGTAGTATATTGTTCTGAGTGTTAGAAACCTGCATTACAGTTCTGCATGAGCACTTTTAGATTTTGAGAGTGCTGGCCATTTTTTCCTCTATTTTCATTCATTCATTCATTCATTCACTCATTCATCCAACAAATATTTTTGGCTGTATGTGTCAGGTACCCATTTAGGTGAGCAAGTGCCTGATCCAGGCATTCAGATGAATAAGAGAGACAGGACCCCCTGCTTTCATGAAGATTATGATCAGGTGCGTAGAAGCAGGTAATAAACAGGTAAATAAAATGAGATAACGAAACAGGTTAATGAGTGAGACTGGTTGGCATAGGAAGGGAGGGCAACTCATTTACATTGGCTGGCCAGGAAGCCCTTTCTGAGGACATGAACTTTGTTTGAAGCTCTGAAGAATAAGAGGTAAACAATTATACAAAGAACTCGGGGGAGAATGTTCCTGGTCCAGGGAACAGAAATGCAAAGTCCCTAAAGAAGAAACAGATTTGGCTTTCTCAATATACCTACAAGAAGCCAGTTTGGCTGCGGTTCAGTGAGCAGAGGGCAGAAACGTAGGACATGAACTTAGAGATAGAAGTACAGGGGCGTCTGGGTGGCTCAGTGGGTTAAGCCTCTGCCTTCGGCTCAGATCATGATCCCAGGGTCCTGGGATTGAGCCCCACATCGGGCTCTCTGCTCAGCAGGGAGCCTGCCTCCTCCTCTCTCTCTGCCTGCCTCTCTGCCTACTCATGATCTCTGTCTGTCAAATAAACATTAAAAAAAAAAAAAAAAGAAAGAAAAATAAGTATGGGCTACATCATGACTCTCATGGCCCCTGAAGTAAGGGGGTTGAGTTTTATCCCAAGTGGAAGAAAGAGCCATAGATGGAATTTTAAGCCATGGAGTGACAGGGTCTATTTTACATTTAAAGCACTGCCATGGCTGCTGTGTATCAACCAAATTACAAAATTGCAAGAGTATAGGGTGACTGGGTGGCTCAGTTGCTAAGCATCTGTCTGCCTTCAGCTCAGGTCATGATCCCAGATTCCTGGGACTGAGCTGCGCATCAGGCTCCCTTCTCTGCAGGAAGCTTCCCCTGCTTGTGTTTCCTCTCTCACCATCTCTCTTTCTGCCAAATAAATAAATAAAGTATTTTTTTTTTAATTTAAAAATAAAATAACAAAATTGCAAGAATAGAAGTGGAAAAACTAATAGTGAGATTATGGCACTGATCTAGATGAGAGATGATGGGGACCAGGGTTAGGGCAGAGAAGACAGAGATAAGTTAATAAATCTGTGGTACATTTGAAGATGTACACTAGTGGTACAGTTAGCAAAGTGTTGATTAGATTAGATACCGAGGAGGGGATGAGGGAAAGAGAGAAATCAAGATTTAAGGATAACTTGATTCTTGATTTCTCTCTTTCTTGAATCTTGATTCTCTTCAAAATTTTTAAATGATGCAGTGTGTTGATGGCAGTGCCATTTACTGATATTGGAAAGCTAAGGGAGGGATATATTTTGATGCACAATCAAGAGTTCTATGAAGAAAAACAAAAGAGTTCTATGAAGAACAGATAGAAGAAAGTAACATACTAGAATAATGTATTTACCAGGTTATGTCAATCAGTGTTACTAAACTGCAATTAAGGAGGAAAGAAAAATGTCCTTATAGAGTTATCTTTTTTGTTCATGGAAGAAGACTAAAAAGTCGACACAGTTTAATGTGCTGTAACTTGGGGAGGGCAGTGATTGATTGTGTTGAGGTGCAGAACACATGGATTTATAGCACTTTTTACAGAACATTACAAAATATTGATATATTTAATTTCATTGTATAAGTCAGAAAATACCGGTAGACATATATGCATTTATAATATAAATATTATAAATATATATGTAAATACTATAAATATATATAAATGTATTTACCTATATATTTCTATATCTATATATTATCTATATCTACATATTTATCTATATAATATATATGTATTTTTAAAAATATATATATTTATTTTATATATATAACTTAAAAGTACTTAGTATACTATACTATCACCACAGTATGATAATATACTATGTTATAATAATGTACTATTGTGCTCGCTTCGGCAGCACATATACTAAAATAATAATGTACTATTATATGCTCAAGAAATATGTACTAAATGAATGAATGCAAATGTAACAATATAAAAGAATTATAAATACATGTCCTTGCAAAAAAAGCCACTAACTAAGCATCATAAGCTATTTATAGATGTGTTTGTTGACACTTGCTTGTTAGATAAATGGTGGCAACAGGTAAAGTGAACACATAATGGGAGGGTTCCAACAGGCATATAGTTTGAGAACCCCTGGCATAGTAGACTCCATTTTGAATAGTAGCCCAAACTAGATCCAGTTATTTGCTTCAGCATACATTATTTAATTTGGAACTCTCAAACACTTCTACAGTAGCTGGGCAGCAGAAAAGGGTCTAGAACTATCAGTAGTGGTGGCCAGAGGATAAAATTGAGAATATTTGCTTGGTTCCCAAGGGCAGTCCTTTATTAGCTTGATACTACTATGCTGGAATGAGAGTCTCATCTTGCCAGATTTATCAGTTTTTCAACACTTCTAAATGTTGGCATATCCATTTTTTTTTTTAGAAAATGCTGTGGGAGCCAAGCGAAACATATCAATAGGCCAAACTTGCCTCTTGGGACTTAATTTTGACCTTGGACTTAATCTTTGTGGGCTTCAGATAATTATGT
The DNA here is from genome assembly GCA_004024625.1 of Mellivora capensis. Taxonomy (NCBI): domain Eukaryota; kingdom Metazoa; phylum Chordata; class Mammalia; order Carnivora; family Mustelidae; genus Mellivora; species Mellivora capensis. The sequence goes on along the minus strand of PISX010002428.1, from coordinate 4,781 downwards.
GTCAATGACATGAAACTTAATATCATTTTCTCATTGGTTCTTAACATTTTTAGTCACAAACTCCTTTAAGAATCTGATGAAATGGGACACCTGGGTGATTCAGTTGGTTAAGCCTCTGCCTTCTGCTCAGGTCATGAGCCCAGAGTCCTGGGATGGAGTCCAGCATCAGGCTCTCTGCTTTAGCAGGGAGCCTGCTTCTCCCTCTCCCTCTGCCCCTTGGATTGTGCTCTGTCCCTCACTTTCTATCTCAAATAAATAAATAAAATCTTAAAATTTTTTTTAACTAAAAAAAAAAGAATCTTGGAAAATTATGGATACTTTCCTCAGAAAAATATCCATATGAATGATATTTTGCAGAAAATGTCAGTATGTTCATGAACTCCCTGAAAGTTGTTCATAAACTGTTAAGGATTCCATAGATGCAGAACTGGCTTAACATTCAGTTCAATCCCTATCAAAATACCGTCAACATTTTTCACAGAGCTGGGACAAACAATCCTAAAATTTGTATGGAACCAGAAAAGACACCAAATAACCAAAGGAGTGTTGAAAAAACCAAAGCTGGCAGCATCACAAATCCAGACTTCAAGTTGTATTACAAAGCTGTCATCATCAAGACAGTATAGGACTGGCACAAAAACAGACACCTAGATCAATGGAACAGAATAGAGAACCCAGAAATAGACCTATAGTTCTATGGTCAACTAATCTTAGACAAAGCAGGAGAGAATATCCAGTGGAAAATAGACAGCCTCTTCAACAAATGGTGCTGGGAAAATTGGACTGCCACATACAGAAGGATGAAACTGGAACACTTTCTTATATCACACACAAAAATAAAGTCAAAATGGAGAAAGACCTCAATGTGAGACAGGAATCCATCAAAGTCCTAGAGGAGAACATAGGCAGCAACCTCTTCAACCTCTGCCATAGCAACTTCTTGCTAGACACATCTCCAAAGGCAGCAAAACAAAGGCAAAAATGAACTATTGGGACTTCATCAATATTAAAAAGCTTTTGCACAGCAAAGGAAACAGTCAACAAAACTAAGAGGCAACCTATGGAATGGGAGAAGATATTTTCAAATGACATATCAGAATATCAGATAAAGGGCTAGTATCCAAAATCTATAAAGAACTTATCAAACTCAGCACCCAAAAAACAAACAAACAAAAAAAGTTAAGAAATGGGCAGAAGACATGAATAGACATTTCTCCAAAGAAGACATCCAAATGGCCAACAGACACATGAAAAATGCTCAACATCACTCAGCATCAGGGAAATGAAAATCAAAACCTCAGTGAGGGGCACCTGGGTGACTCAGTGGGTTAAAGCCTCTGCCTTTGGCTCAGGATCTCAAGGTCCTGGGATCGAGCCCCGCATCGGGCTCTCTGCTCAGCAGGGAGCCTGCTTCCCCCTCTCTCTCTGCCTGCCTCTCTGCCTACTTGTGGTTTCTGCCTGTCAAATAAATAAATAAAATCTTTAAAAAACAAAACAAAAAAACCTCAATGAGCTGCCACCTCACACCAGTCAGAATGGCTAAAATTAACAAGTCAGGAAGCGATAGATCTTAGCAAGGATGTGGAGAAAGGGGAACTCTTACACTGTTCATGGGAATGCAAACTTGTGCAGCCTCTCTGGAAAACAGTATAGAGGTTCCTCAAAAAGTTAAAAATAGAACTCCTTACGGCCCAGCAATTACACTAATAGCTATTTCTCCAAAGGATACAATCATAGTGGTTCAAAGGGGCACGTGCACCCCAGTGTTTATAATAGCAATGTCCACAATAGCTAAACTATGGAAAGAGCCCAAATGCCCATTGGCAGATGAATTGATAAAGAAGATGTGGGATCTATACACAATGGGACATTACTCAGCCATCAAAAAGAACAAAATCTTGCCATTTGTAACGATGTGGGTAGAACTAGAGGGTATTATGCTAAGCAAAATAAGCCAGTCAGAGAAAGACAAAAACCATATGATTTCACACATATGTAGAATTTAAGAAACAAACCAGATGAACATAAGGGGGAGGGAAGGGAAAATAAAATAAGATGAAAATAGAGAGGGAGGCAAAATCATGAGAGACTCATAACTATGGGAAACAAACTGAGGTTGCTGGAGGGGAGGTCAGTGGGGGGATAGGGTAATTGGGTGTTGGGTATTATGGAGGGCACTTGAAGCAATGAGCACTGGTTGTATGCAACTGATGAGTCATTAAATTTTGCCTCTGAAACTAATAATACAGTAAATGTTAATTAAATTGAATTTAAATAAAAAATTAAAATAAAAGAATCCCTGGCTTAAACAAATGCAAACATTAAAATATTATAATGGCATCTCTTCTTCAACTGTCAGCTCAGACCCAGATTTAAACTGTAAAATTTTGTTATGTCTACTTTTCAGTTTGACTTTTCTCATTGGTCTTGACCTTCTAAAATTTCTTCTATTTCCTTCTCTCCTCTCAATTTCCCCTCATTGGTTATTTTTCTCCCTCTGCTCGTGATTGTGCTCATGATACCATGGTTGCTCAGAGATCTCTACTGTTGCCCTTACCCAAATCTGTGGTCCACCATCAGGCTCTGTCTTGAATCTACCTTGGACCAACTCCTTTAGACATCCCTGCAGATATCTTTCAAAATCACTTACTGACTGTGCATCTTATTTTGACACTTAATCACACTCTTGCTTTTTAATGTTATTAAATATTTCACATGACTGTGCCATAGGGCTGCATAAAGTCTGATGTTTTGCGCCTCTTTTATACACTGCACAGCACTGCACAGAGTAGTGAACATAGATAAGACCTTAGTAGACACAGATTAAGTTCAATTGTACTGCTCATGATTTCAAAGCTCCCTATTTTTCCATTCCTTTTTTTTTTTAAACAGGGCAAATTGCTTAAAGCACATGTCATTTTTAAAATAAGCTCTCACCTGGTGATGCAATGAAATCTAGATCCACAAGGGAACATGAGGATTTGGGCAGATGAAGAATATTCCTGCCTGGAAGCTGTAAGAACTCATGTGGTAATTGATTTGACTGGATTCTAAGGCTGATTAAGTGGTCATAGATCTTTAGGACATAGAAGAAGATTAACCAGAGAATACGTTCTTTGCTATAGAGTAATAAGCTGTGAGTTTATGGTTTTCAATAATTTCTCAATCCATTTTACATTTTTATTAAATCTGTGTTATTGGAGTACATTACCAGACTTTAGATATAGCCTGTTATTCATTGCAAAACAGAGCCTTTAAATAAATGCTAAGATGGCTTCTAAAGGTTAATGTTGCCAGTGTCAGATTTTTCTGGGTGATAGTTTAAAAGGCTTGACATTTGTTGAGTAGCCCCTGAGAAAGTGCTCCTCCTCCAGAACATAGCACGTGTAGAAACAAGCCTCACTGAACAAACATTAATTGGGTGTCCACTATATACGAGGTATGCCGGTATGAGAGAAAGGAGTACCTGCCTTTGAGACAGTAGGGATGTGGTGATAAAAAAAACACCTGCCCCTGCCTTCTCCCCACTGCTGAATGGGGAAATAGCACAGCAAGGATAGGTACCCTGAAAGGATGAAGGAATAGCATCATGCATACTAGCGGACCCTGGGGACAAAGTAAGCCTTCCTGGAGGAAATGACAAAGCAGTTTTCAGAGATACTGAAGGGGTTTACCTTTGGAACCTCAATCACCATCCATTCACTGTCTGTTGTTTCTTATTTGCTGAATTTGTATTGCATAAACCGTCATCTAAGGATTGATACTGTCTTTTTTTAAAGATTTATTTATTTATTTAGAGAGAAAGAGAGCATGAATAGGGAGAGGGGCAGAGAGAGAGGGAGGGAGAGAGAATCTCAAGCAGGCTCCATACTGAGCATGGAGTCCGGTCTGGGGCTTGATCCCACGACCCCAAGATCAAGACTTAAACCAAAATCAAGAGTTGGTCGCCCAACCGAATGAGCCACCCAGGTGCCCCAAGGATTAATATCAGTTTAACTGAAACTTTGTGTATTCAAACTACAAGAGTTCCTTTTTTCTATTTTGTTTAAGATTTATTTATTTATTTTAGAGAGAAAGAGGGAGAGAGAGTGTGTGAGTCGGGGGACAAAAAGAGGGAGAGGGAGAGAGAATCTCCAGCAGACTCCGCACTGAGTGGGGAGCCCAACTTGGGACTCTATCTCACAAACTGCTGCAGATCATGAATGAGCTGAAACCAGCAGTCCATTGCTTAGCTGACTGAGCCATCCAAGTGCCTCCAAACTTTAAGGGTTTTAACCAGAGTGGGAACCGGTTATTTTGAAAACTGCTTTACTCTCCCAGCTGGTGAATTTGTTGTAAAGACTGCATTTGTCCATTACATCAAAGAGCAGAGGTATCTGGGAATACCATTTTTTTAATTTTTTTTATTTTTTATAAACATATAATGTATTTTTATCCCCAGGGGTACATGCCTGTGAATCACCAGGTTTACACACTGCACAGCACTCACCATAGCACATACCCTCCCCAATGTCCATTACCCCACCCCCCTCTCCTGATCCCCCTCCCCCCAGCAGCCCTCAGTTTGTTTTGAGAGATTAAGAGTCACTTATGGCTTGTCTCCCTCCCCATCCCATCTTGTTTCTTCTTTTACTACCCCCCCAACCCCCCATGTTGCATCTCCACTTCCTCATATCAGGGAGATCATATGATAGTTGTCTTTCTCCGATTGACTTATTTCACTAAGCATGATACCCTCTAGTTCCATCCATGTTGTCACAAATGGCAAGATTTCATTTCTT